>JBBPCS010005707.1:0-10305 GCA_037974645.1 Hollardia meadi
TGTGTGTGTGTGTGTGTGTGTGTGTGTGTGTGTGTGTGTGTGTGTGCGTGTGTGTGTGTGTGTGTGTGTGTGTGTGTCTTTGTGTGTGTATTTATCTCCCTTCGCCAGGAACACAGTGAATTTGTCACTCTGTAATCATAGTTCATTTAGCTCAGATGCGATGTGTTGAGGTACATGTGTTGCATGTGTTGTAGAACTCTGTAGTTTGCAGCTAAACAAATGCAGATTGCACTTTTTTTCACTTTAACTCCAGTCAGGTGAAAGTATGTTGAAAATATCTGCTCCAGACAAACAGCCATGAGCTATTTACTGTGCCCCTTTTTAAGGCTTTTTAAACAGGTTTTTTTTAGAGTTTACACAGAGCAGACTATACCAGCAGGACTTCTGCTGCAGTTAATCCACACCCAGAAGAAGCAGGCCTTCATTAGCAACACAGTGTCGGGGCTTTGCACCATGTCAAGTGCCTCTAGATCATGCATGGTAAATGTGGTTCATTTTCAGGCAATGCTGTTTGTAGCTGTTTGGTGCTGAGCAGGTAGTTTACAATGGCTTTGTTAGAGCTTTTTTACTGGAAACAGCTGCACCCAAAAACAATGCTATAAGAACAGTGACAGTGGGCCAAAAACAATGAGCCGAAAGACACTAAAACACTCAGTCGTGATTTTGAATGAGGTTTCCACGCTTCAGCTCTCTATTCGGGCCGTTGACTGTATATAAAGATGGCCGACATGAGCACTCCCCAAAAGTAAAGCCAAAACATCTGGATGGCCCCCTGGTGGCTGGCTGCAGTGTAGGTCATAAACCCCTCCCCCTCCATGTTAGCAGATGGGACTTGAGCCAAAAGTACATGACAAATTCTGTCATTTTAGGTAGTTCTGTTCAAGTGTTCATTTTTCTGATCAGTTTGGTTTTTAATTCGTTTGAGTTTTTAGTTTGACTCATGTCCCATCTGCTAACATGGAGGAGCAGGGGTTTATAAGCTATACTGCAGCCAGCCACCAGGGGGAGAATAAGATGTTTTGGCTTCACTTTTGGGGAGCTCAGTAAATGGTGGAGATGCGTCGGCCATCTTTATTTATATCAATGATTTGGGCACAATATCTTATATAAAAATTTTATGACTCAAGAAAAAATATTTTTCATTCACTTCAATGTAGCTATTCCTTTCTTTATCGCCATCTAGTGGCCACCAAAGTGTTTAAAGGCTCTTTGTTTCAGCTGATCTTTTCCCTTGTTGACAACAACATAAAGACTTTACTGTGTTAGTAGAAGATGAACTGTGTTATTTAGATTAATGTATACTTTTTCTCATGCAGGGCTGCATCCTGGCACTGAATGCACTTTCTTATCTCCTCTCTTGCTGCGTCTTTAATACATTTGGAAACAGGGTGGCGACGATAACGACTGGGCCTAAAACATCCATACCTCTAATCTGAAACAAGACTTAGCTGTGGCTCTTTGTTGAATGGAAACAGATTTCATTATGCAACCGGCTCAGTGTCTTTTCTGTGTAACTGAGTGCCATCCGGTTTAGAAAACACAACCGGATCACGCAGAGCTGGTACTGAAGTTGACACCTCTTGGTTGCCTTCAAGCCAACACTCACACCCAGTCCTCAGCACAGTGGAGGGACTGGGAGTTCATTCAGCCTCGGTGGAAACATACCGAGAACGGGGGGGTGATTACACACCACCACCAGCCACCTTTTAATGGTTTTCAGACAGGATGTTTAGAGCAGGCCATCAGACTCCAGTCAGCGCACATCACAGCTTTAAAACGTCTGGAACATTCTGCCACGAAATGTGGTGAAAATGAGATCACTGGGGTTTTTTTTTCAGGTTTGACATCATTCTCATGAGTTAGAGCCTCCACTTCCTTTTCTTTTCCCCTCTCTTTGTCTTCATTACGGCACCTTAAGTATTTGCATCAGGGAATGTAATTATTCAAATGTAAAAGGCAGATTTGTTCTGATTATGTGTGACCCACGGCTGTGCGCCCTAAGATGATTTGTACACATTATACAAGCTTTGACACATTGGGCGACTCGTGGGTGAATCGTGTACTGTTTGAGGAACAGATTGTGTATTTGGAAACGGCTTGGCAGATTTAATTTGTATATAATTTTGGCTTATTCGAGCAAAATTCCCAGAGCTTATTTGTTTTGTCATGAAAAGACGACGTGGATTGTTTCTTTTTTTTCCCACAAACTTTGTTCCTCTGTATCGGCTGAGATAATTAAAAGTTTTTAAAAAGGTGGTTATGTTGTGTTTGAATTATTTCAAACTAAATTAAGTTAAAATGCCTCCTCAACAAAATCTTACAGTGGAGCTTGTAAAGCTGTATGTGTAGCTGATGATATACACACAGTTGTGTCAATTCCACACAAACATGGTGTTGTATTTACTTTGTACAGCATATATCCAGTTTATTGTGTCTTATTTTTGTACTGTTGTATCATTTGTGTCAGTTATGGTAACACTATTATCATCAAAGTACTTCAGGAAACACGTTAACATCACACTAACAAAGTATGACAGGACATAAAACATGAGCTTGACTGTTAACCAAGACTTTTACTGTCATAATATTCCAATATTATGATGTATACAATAAATATGTACGCCCAAAAAGTACTTTAATACTTCTTACTTCTTAATACTACTGTTAATACTTTACTTTTACTTAAAGGGACAGTTCACCCCAAAATCAAAAATACATATTTTATTCTGTAGTTCTGTTTATCCATCTAGATAGTTTTGGAGATGTCTGCCTTCTCTCCAATATAATGGAACTAGATGGCACTTCACTTGCTAGCCCTGCTCCTGTGTTCCAACCCAGGGCTATTAGAGGTGCAGTGTGAATCATGGTGAGTTAACAACGTGTGAAAAGGGGCAAAGTTAACCTACGATCGAATCTAAGCCCATGGCTAAGAATATGGAGTGTGAAGAGCCCTTAAAAAGCCCTTTGCTTGCTATAATATGGTTTTAGACAAATAGTTCTATCTCATTTGAGGCAGCTATTACGCTGCTATAACAGTAACATGCATTGTGAATTATGTTTGGATAAAAAAAACTTATGATATCTATAATATTAAGAGTAGAACACATCGAAAGGAGCGACAATTTGCTGTTTAGAAACTTTTTTTAAAAATTACACAAACAGGCTTCAGAGAGAATCTGCGGGATATGTTTTGCACATCTGGACTGATAATATTTTACACTTGTAGTCAGCTGAAACAAGTGTCATAAAAAGAGTCGGGAGCGTTATTCACATATTCAAATATCATATCAGACAGCTGTAGAGGGTAAACACAGCTGATTAAATATGTTTATGGGACCTTTATTGATGTATTTCAATGTGTTGTAAAGGTGTCGAGTATCTTTAAGAATAATACTGCTACCATGTGGTAAATACAGGGTTTTTGTATCATAATAACAAGACTGTTTGGCTCAGGACCAACTGAAGTCCTTGAATATTCCAGAGACTTGATTTTCCTCATTGAGTCATTGCTTATGTAATGTCACTACATGAAGCCACAGACTGGTGTTTTTGCCTTTTCTTCCATCGCCCTCTAGTGTCCCCTGAACAAATAAAAGAGCAAAATACACAGCTTAGCCTGGAAAATACCTTGACGTTTGGTAAGCGCAATCACACAGGAAGTTAGATGACTGCCTTCAGAATAATAGCATAATCTTCAGTGTAAGCAGGTGAGGTATACGTATAGAAGTTCTAATAATGTGGAAAATATGGGCCTCAAATAAATCTTAATATTAACTGCTAGTGCAGACTTGTCCTTAACCACAGTGTAAGCACTAAATGTTAAAATAGTCCGCTGTGCTTCGTGTTTTTGTTTTTTTTAATGCTTTGACAGCCATCAATCCAAAGAAATATCGATATTACCATTCAAACAGAAGGAAAATAGTTGAACAATGTAATTCAAATCAACAGATTTGAGTATCTATGAGTTAATAAACCTGTAATTTATTGGTTCTAGGATATATATTGTCAAGAAAACTTGGACACAAACATGGATTATTGAGTCTGAGACAGGACGCATACAATTCTCAATGAAGCAGAGAAGCTTCATGTTCATGTTTAATGTTAAAGTTTGTATGACGACAAGTTGTTGCTTTGAATCTTACAGAAACATTTGGGTTTGTTCATAATGTCATCATGTAGTGGGCCACGGAGGCCGTCTAACCAAATAGGTCGATTATTGTAATTCATTTTTGTGTAATTTACAAAAAAAGTTATTTCTATATCTAAAGGTGCTCAAGAATTCACATAACTTCTCTATTTTACTATTTTTATTTTATTATTTACTATTTTTTTTTTTTACTTATTACTATATTACTCTTGTAATACTAAAATAATATACGTATACTACATATTATTGTATTTACAGCCTATCAGTCTCCACAGCTGTTAATCCAGCAAAATAATCCAAGTCTATGCTTGAAATATGTGAGTTTTTAATTCCTCGTGATAGTGAATTAAAGGAATTCAGTTCCTGTGAGCCAGATGTTGATACACACTCCTCTCTGGAGTGTCTAGCAGCAATTATAACCTAACTATCTACTATTGTATTCCATGTACATCATAAACTCTTGAATATAAAAAGAACTCACTGAAATCGGTTGAGAAATGTACAAGTTATAGTGCTTTTTGTCCAGAAAACGGCAGTTTCCTGATTTACTTGTATTTGCTCACTGGCCGGTCTTGACCTCCCCAATATGGCGGCGACGTTGACATATGATCAAGCGGCCAATGAGGTATCTGTGTTTCTATATCTATGTCTGCCACAGATAAGGTTTATGACCTATACCACAGAATACCACCAGGGGGCGATTGATATGTTTTGGCTTCACTTTTGGGGATCTCTCATGTCATCCATCTTTATATACAGTCAATGATTCGGACTGAAATGGCAAAATTTTTAATTAGTCTGCGGCTTGAAACCAACTCAACTTTATTTTTGCGACTTTATAATTTATAAAGTCAGGCAAAATTGAACAACTCAAGCAAGTACAAGAGCGTCGAATTTGTACTTAAATAAGTACATTCACTACATTTCACCACTGCTTCTGTATTCTGTATTTTCACATACTTCTTTTATAAGTAGTGCAACAGGTTATGCAGCTAAGACTTTTATTTTTGAAGGTGGCACCGGAAGTAGCGGTGCGTTTCCTGTAGTTTGACGTCGGAGTAGGAAACGCGAGGAAACGTCTCTGTGTGAGCGCGAGCCTCGTCACGAGCATTTCGCTTCTGCTTCTCGGACATTGAGCGCGTACTGTCAACAGTCCCTGTGTCGGTAAGTGACCAAACAGTCGCCGTCACGACGGGGACGTTTGTTCGTTATTTTAGCTGTTAGCTAACATCAGTTTATATGTCAGTTAAAACGTAACAAATGTGCGTCTTAATTAGACTCGGTGTAACTTACTGTGGGCAGACTGACCTGTAATTATTAGGATATTTAATATGAGCAACAAGCAGACAAGTTGCTCAGAAAATGCTCATTTTGTATTTTAGCTCAGTTTAATACTCATAGCGTTGGAATTTAGGTCAGAGTAAACTGTTCCTGGGTCAGTTATGTCAGCCTAAACAAACCAATTCAGCTAGTATATCAGCTCTAAACTGGTACAATTAGCCCAATACTCTCTATATGGGTCTGAGCTTTAACATAAGGTAAATTCTTATTATTTAACATGTGGGTTACGTATTTTATAATCATTAAAACATGGGAAAATATTATTTTAAACAAACAAATCAAATAAATGTGGTTAATCTCACAAGAAAATTATTTTACACATGCTTTCTGTCTGTTTTTAGACAGTGACCATGCAGTCTTTTTTTTTATTATTTAATTGGTGAAGAAGAAGAAAAAAAACAAAGTGACATGGAGACATAATAGACAGACTTACGGATGAAAATACAACGATAACAAAAATATTTACAATCTTGTATGTTATGGTATAGTATGAGTGGTAAAGGTTATTGTAGGGTGAGTGTGGTTGCTGTGTGTGTACCTGTTTGCATGTTTGTGTGACTGGCAGTGATATGTATCTATGATAATAATAATAATTATCGTGTATTTTCTGTCTGTGTGTGTGTGTGTGTGACTGACGATGCAGTCTGACAGAGGGTGAGGAACACACACTACCTGGCGCCTCATGAGCATGAAAGGATGAACAGTTTGCCTCTTCTTCTTCACCTGTTGCTGCTTGATTCCGGTGAGTAATCCGAGGCCACTGAGAGGCGTTCATTAAATGTTTCACATGATGTTTCTCCTCAACACGTCCTGTTACTGCACAGCTGACGAGTCTTTCAAACCTGACTCACCTGCCAGGTGTGTCTCTGAACCCTGCGCTGAGCTCTGTTTGAGTCACACTGCGTCATGTGACTGTTTTACTTGTTCACCCAGCGCTCGGCTCCTTCCTTCCTGCTCCGGTCAATCTCTCCGTCAACTCTGTCAACTTCCGCCATGTGCTGCATTGGGATCCTGGGCCCGGCACGCCTCCAGGGACGCAGTACATGATCTACAAGATCATCAGGTAACTCCCCTGTCTGCTCTTTGTCCCATCAGACTGTAATTCTGTGGATTTGGTCTAACTCGACCCAACCCAAGCTGTCATAAACAGAAAACGATATCAGTAACTGCTTCTGACGACCAATTGCGACAAGATAACAGATAATTTAACATTTTTATAATTTTAAAAAGAAGTTCATAACCTGTAGTTTATTCACCGGGTAAGAAAGCCTAAGATGTAGTGAGAGCTATGGAGGGCTAAAACTGTCAAAAGTTGACTCTATGACACACTTTGACTTACAGCCCCAATCTAAAAAATAATAATAAAATAATGAATAATAAAATTATTTAAAAAATATATTCTGGGTCACATATCTGAACCAGGCACATCATAAAGCGCAGAAACCGAATTCAGATTCTTATTGATTAAGGGTTAAAAAAAAAAAAAAAACCTCTTAAAGGAACAGTCGTGCGAAGCTTCTTCGTCCACAAAACTTTTCTGGAGCTTCACAGCGTTCTTCTAAACAACTGAAGAAGCTGGAGACAACCAGAAGAAAGAACATAAAATGGTTCTATGCAGCTCGTCCGGCAGAATCCAAGTCTACGGAAGTCCAGAGATCCCGTTATTTACACCCTTTTTAAGCTGAAATCTTCACTGTGGGGGTTTACGCTAACGCTTTTAGCTTTGCGGCTACAAAATGGTGTAAATAACATCTTTTGAAATAAGTTTGGGATCTCTGAGCTTCTGGAGACTTGGATAACGCCAGACGAGCTGTATGGAGCCATTTTATTTATTTATTTTGTTGTTTTTTTATGTTTCAAAACAAGTCTCCAGCTTCTTCAGTTGTTTAGGAGAACACTGTTTCGCTGTGAAACTCCAGAAAAGTTTTGTGGACAAAGAAACTTCACCTGACTTTCCATCAGCATGGTGGGGAGGAGATAACGACTGAATTTGCATTTCTGGGTGAACTGTTCTTTGAATGTCTTGTGGATGCACTCTAATGAGGTAAATGAGTTTATGATGGCTTCTATATGTACGTCACTTCTATGAGCCCACGTATGTGTGAGACATACGTGGACAGATACACTGTAAATGTAGTTTACATATTTTGTATTCATACTCAGAGGTTATGGCTTCATATTATCGACTGTTTATCAGCTATAATTTCAAAGATACCAATAAATATCCATCAGTATAAATTTCGCAATATCTTTATTGTGCGTTCCTAGTTATAAACCTTATTTTTTCTATAAAGAAAAGAAAATCCTGAGATTTATAGCATGTCCTCGGGGACAGCTTCTGCCCTCATTTTCTATCTATAATTATGGACACAGTGGAGAGATAAGAGGAAATGAAAGGAACGTTAGATGAGGAACAAAGTTCTCCAGCTGGACTGGAACCGGAGACGTTGTGGTTCATGGTCAGTGAACGCCTCCAGACTTCGTACATTCAGTGAGACACACTGGAGAACACTCTTATTTACTGCTTATTTTATTTAGTTGTTTACTTTTGATATATTAACTGTGTGAATTATGGTGTGGGCTGATCCGTGTCTAAATCAAAGCTTTTCCTGTGAGGAGCTCTTATCAATGAGAACGCTCCGTCTGTGGAGGAAGGAGGGCAGATGAGACTTCCAGATGTGACTCTGGTATGAGAGCTCATATTGTTCAGGCAGTCACTGCTGGGAGGAGAATGAGACCAATCTTTACAGATTTAGTGGAACTTTAATTTTTTGTGAAACTGTACTGAAACTCTGAAACAACTTTTATTTAATTTTTATTTTTTTCACTTTTTTTCACTTCATTACAAACATTTCTAGAACAAGTACATAATGCCACTGCCTGCATATTCACAGCTTAATATTTACTGTGGTTATGATGTAAATCCTGAGTGTTTAGGTTATCAGATATTTCATCATTTTAATATATTCTTCTATATTCAGGAGGAATGAGTGTAAGTAAAAATATATTACTTTATATATTACTATATTACTTCATTATTGTGAATATATTTGATATATGTCAGTGTAAATTTCTATCAGCCGCGACCTTTAATTTGGTCACGTTTTCAGTCATTGATCCGTCTGATAATCTGAGGCTGCGTCTTTGTTTGATGGAATATGTGATGCTGTGGGGAACTTTTCCTCTCTGTAGCCTCTGCTGGTGTTCTCACTCGGTCTGCAGCTGTGACCACAGAGAGGTGCTTTTAAAGGAACGATGAAACAAACGCTGGGGTTTGATTGTTCCTGTGTGTGTGTTTCAGTTTCAGATGATCTAATCTTTTGTTCCGAGAGGTTCACATTTAATTTAATCTTACTTGCCTGCTCAGAACTGAACACTGAACACTAAAACTTGGATCCAATATGTGTTTTGAAAATATTAGAATATAATAGTATAATATATATTTAGATTTATATATGATAATATAATATTAGCAAGCTTATCAGGTGACCTGTTCACTTCCATTTTTCTCCTTGTCACCAAATCCTTTAAAAAGATCGAACCAGCAATGAGAGAGCTGAACCCAAACAGGTTATGTTCGAGATGACAGATCAAAACGTCCAAAAGGGCCGACTACTGCCCAATCAGTTCTCTGGAAAATGTTATCAATATTTACTTAGTGCTCGGTGCACCGATCCTGAGAGCCCTCCTGTGTAGGAGCGCCCCTTCCTGTCTTCTTCATTTAATTTTCTTTTCTACAGGCCTCAGTCACCTCTTCACTGTTTCAGTATAATGTAAAAGATTGTAAAAGTCTGGTGATATTTTTAAAAATCAAACCAACAATGAATGTATCCCCCTGACTGTCAAAGCCTCCATTGTTGTCGGTGGATGAGTCGAGTCCCCATATGTGAAGCGCTTGGAGTGCCTTGAAAAGCGCTATATAAATCCAATCAATTATTATTATTATTATTATTATTATAAACTAATAAAAACAATATTATTATCTTTAATAATAACAATAATACACTTCTCATTGGCCTCTGGTGGTCAAAACTTACTTGGAATTTCTTTGCTGCAGTTTCTTGTTACCGGCTGATAATCCCACTGTAATATCAGCTGACATGTGATAGTTTGCCACCTGTTAGGCAGCTGAGAAACTAAATGTTTGCTTTCTGTTTGCAGCACGAAGAAAGGACAACAGCGGAAATGGCTCGCAAACTCCAGGACGACGTCAGTCCAGCTGAAGCTTAAAGACCCAAAGGATATATATTACCTGACTGTGGTGGCGTCCTACAACCACACCGTGTCTCCGGAGTCCCCCAAACGTCGCTTCGCCCCTTACGAAGAAAGTACGTGATGAGCTTTGGGATGATCATGATCATTTTCTTTTGCAGAGTTTCTGGAAATTAGATTTGTATGGAAATTTTACTAACAGACAAGTCATAAACTGTTGTTTTTCAGTCATTTGTCAATGAAAATGTCGACTGGTTCCAGCTGTTGAATGTGAGAATTTGCTGCTGTTGTCAGTTTTATTTCATTGTGTCACTTAAGTTACAAACATATGATGATCTTATACGTAGATTCAACTAACCTACAGTATATAAAGTAGGTAAAATGAGCTCAACCTGAAATACATGTATCTCCAGCAGTAAAATGCAACATTCCATTAGACATCAGAACATCAGAGTCTGTGCAGTAGTGATCGGGGGGTGGAGCCGTGGTATCGAGGTCCCGCCCATACACCCGCCAGACTTAATCTCCAGCAGGGCTCAGCTGTCAATCATGACGTTTCAGCCCCTTTTTATAGCATCAAATAACGAATTAAAACCAAACTGATC
>JBBPCS010005708.1:0-10304 GCA_037974645.1 Hollardia meadi
GCAGGGTGTGTGTGTGTGTGTGTGTGTTGGGGGGGGGGGGGGTAAGGGGCTATATAGGTTCTATTCCCGTTTTTAGTCAAATCGTTAAAGAATTCATTGCAAAAATGCTGAAAAAAGGGGAACTTTTTGCAGGCTTGAGGGCTGAAGTGTAAAGTAAAAACAATGTTTGATGTTGCAGATTAAAGAAATGGTTGTAGATGACTAAAGGATAGCTTTTAAGTGTTTGCCAAGTTTGTTCTTATTTCTTTTCAGCTTCAACTGAGTGTGAATCTCTGGATGACACCAATGCTTTGGCATTTTAATAAAGTGGTTCCTCTTGCTTGTGATGGGTTGTTGGCACTTTTTAGTCACTGACTAAACTGTGTATCTTTCATGAATTGGCCTCTATTATTTCATCATAAGTATGCTAGTCGTCTCTCATTCAAATGGTCTTTGAGCCCATGCGCCTGAGACATCTCTTTGGAATAATAAGCAGCCACGTCTTCACCTCTGTGTGTTTAAAAGTTTTCATGTGCAAAATTGTGACATTAACTTTGCAAAATGATCACAAGTCTTTCATTCTGCGAAGGACGACAAGAAAATCTGGCTCAATGTCAGTTAAAATAAGGGGCATTACAAATCTGGACTGACTGAATATGTATAAGGCTGAATAAACTGCAGATCAAATAAATTCATTCATCAACAGCTTTTTTTTAATGCAAATGTTAAGATTTACATGATGGTCACTCTTTATAACCTCCAAGCATACTCTCTATATATACAGTATTTGCTATTTTATATTTAAAGATAAGAGTAATTCAGAGTCATGTTTCTCTTATTATTTTGTTATGAGGTCAAAAATTATTGGGAGTTTTGCAGTCGGTGCAGGCAGCTCGTCATCCCTGGTGTCTAAACATGAAGGACAGAGAGGTCAGATGACAAGCTGTGAATGTGACCAGTCGGAAAAGTTAGGGTTATGCTCTTCTGTGTAAAGAGGTCAGTACGTAAGCCAGAATGAAAGCTACAATGTCACATGAGATAAAGCCCTCACCTGTCAAGGCCTCTGGCCCAGAATACCACAGGGCAGGCCTGTCATAGGGTTACACGGCGTAGGCAGGAGGTGCTTTCAAATGCATACTTAGGGACCAACACAAGTCAACACTTTGAGCTTCCGGTTCTTCACTTTTAGGGCGCGCTCCAAAGAACCTTGAAGTGCTAAAAGCGATCACCATGTCCTCGGGTAGGAAAAGCTTTGGAATGACATATAGATTCTGACGGCAGCCCTAAACTGTCTGTTGGCACGAGACATCCTGCAGAGCACAAGAACCCACCTGGGGCTAAGGCAAAGAGGTTGACATGTTGCTGCCCCTGCTGCAATATTGATGACCACTGCAATGTGCTAAAAGCCTCTCTGAACTGCCCACTGTGGTGAATATAAGCAGGATTCCTTCATCATTTTTGGGGCCCTGAGTGAGATTCCCTTCTAGAAGGGCCAGCTAGATCACCTGTAGTACCACTTTAATTGTATTGTATTTTAAATACATTTATGTGGACTCCAGGAAAAGTAGCTGTTGTGTTTACAGTAGCTAATTGTGAAGTAGCAATAAAGCCAGATGGCATCGGCTCAAACAGGAAGTGTTTTAATGACATTTGATCTTTTCCTGTGTCCTACCAATACTCAACGTTGATTTATTTTAACCATGACCGCAATTTCTTCCCAACCGTAGCCAAGTGGTCCTTCTCGTAACCACGAAGATGTTGTTCCCTAATCTTAACCAACCAAATCACGATCTTTCCCTCAACCTTGTTATGCCTCTGGAAGGTAGTGGAAAACGATGCTGTCAGCTCAGAAAACACAAATTGTGTCATTCTGGAGACATGACATGAACAAAAGGTCTTTTGGAACAAATCTCTCCTTATACTGTTGGCCTTTTGACAAGGTTTGTTCCAAAATTCTGTCCTTTTAAGAATATTGGACTCATGAATAAATGTGTCACATCATGACAAAAAGAAAAGACTAAAAGACTGAGAAAGGAAAATGTCACATCATGACAAAAAGAAAAGATAAAGACTGAGAAAGGAAAATGTCACTCAAGAACAGAAATATTCATAGCCCTGGTAAAAGATGTATGTCCACATCTTTTAGTTAGTTACTGACATACCATTTGAAGACATTTGAAAATGACAATGGGGAAAAAGCATAATGAATAATGAATAATGATCAATAACTGATACTGGTAGACATGGATAAAAAACAACAATATAATCCTTTTGTAACTGGAGGTGCTATGGAAAATAAAGAACGTAGTGTAATGTGAGCCTTGCGGTAATGATGCTATCAAAGCATCTAACCAGTTAGCATCACCACAGACTCCTGCTGCACTGTCTGATCCGGGGACCAGTCTCCTCACACATGTCCTGTGGTGACCTACTGTGTGCAGCTAGGCAGTAGCTAAAAGAAGGGACAACTTCACACGTAAAACATACGTCCTCAAAGCTCTGACTCCCTCCCACAGTCAGCTCAGGCACTTATCTGCCGAGGTCACACCTTCATATCGAAACAGAGATGCCTTGACAGACGGTGCCAAAGGTAAAATGGATCGTGAGACCCAGCTTTGACTCAGCTTTGAAGCCATGGGGCATCATCACATCGGGGAACGCAAACTTTCAGATGACAAGGATGGATTTGGTGTATAAGGGAAGGTACTGGATGTTAAATTTAAAGACCTGTCCCATCTGTCAATTCAAGAAACATGCACATTAACGATAGCACCTTATTCCTTTCCTCCTTTATGGAATACACCTCCATTTTTTTTGATGTGCATGAACTATATCTGGAGGTTACTTTTTGGTGCAGAGCAGAGTAGAGGGAGGGTTTTTTGTTTTTTTTTAACTTGGGCAGAAACTCTATCCCTTTAAAATAAGCCGTGGACAGACAGTTCTGAAGTAAAGTAAGCTGCAAAGTATGGTAACTCTCACAAGCGGTCACAAAGAGACAGAGAAAGAGAGGAGTTTGTCGAGGTCACTGTTAAACCCTGTAGTATTGACTGCACAACAAAAGATTTAGTGAAGGAAAAAAAAACCCCCCACTTTACAGGTCCAACGCTTACACAGACAGAGCACACGGGGGAGAACTCTTGTGCTTTAAAGTGCTAAAGATTTCACAGATTCCCATCTTCAGGACAGATGTGTTCAAAAGGAAGAGAAGAGATCTCGGCTGTTGTACTGCCTCGCACAAATGGCACCTAGTGTCTTGCCTCGACATTACTTTCAGTTGCATGAGCCGTCCTGTAAACTGTTTTTCCACTTCTTCTCTCTGAACTCCCTCCGGCCCTCATCACTGTAAATGTGGCTTATCAAAGATAGAATTGTGTTATATTTTAAGGAATGATGCAAAAAAAAAACAAACTGTCTCCTGCGTGTTATGTGTTTGAAGGGTGAAGTCTTAATCTACAGAGACACATTGTAGCAGACTGAGCAGTCTGTTTGTTGGCAGCGACCTGATGTCAGTCAGCGTGAATCCTGCTGACTTCATTCTCCCGGTCGGCATCACAGGAAGCAGGAGAGCAAGAGGATAGAGACCTCAGAACCTTGTACGAGCAGCCATCCATACAAAATGGGAAAAGCATCCTGCAGGACCTTGAGGGAAAGCCCTGATAAGAATTTTGTTTTACCACAAATCCCACAGCTGAATTATTCATGTGCGGCAATTATATTCTATATCTTATTTGATTCGCAGTAGAATGTGGGTGTGAAAACAGTTCTTTGAAGTTTGGAAATGTTGGCCGTTGGCTCAGGAAACAAGTTAACAAGTTGGGTGTTAGTGTAGCCTCCTCTGATTACAAATGACAGCTCATTCACATTGTCTCATAATCATGCAGGACAGAAGGTCTTTTTTTTTCCTGAAACAAGCAGATAATACACAGTGACAGCCAGTTAGAGAGAGAAGTGTGATTTATCATTTGTTTTGCATTAAAACTCTCTCTGCTGTGCAAGAATTGTGAGCTCAGTGATTAGATTTACTCAAACATAACACAAATTAGAGAAGGACTTAGAGTATCATAGGTTATTGTTTGTATTGTGTTTGAACAATAAGTGCAGAGTAAAAAAATACCATTGTCTTTCTTTATATTCTAACTATCTGCAATGAGTTTCCTGTGGCTGCTTGACAATAAAAGCCACCTCGCGTTTCACCAACTGAATGCTTTTAATGTGAAACTGCAGCAGTAGGATGTTCCTTGTGCATTAGCAGTAACTTAATATAGCTCTAATATGGTGTAAAGCGAATAAAGAGTAGACAATGATGCCGTAAATTACACTGGATTACATTCCTGTGAATCTCTCATACATGTGAATGCAATTTCAATTCAGGGCAGAAATGGCAGGCTCTGTCAACAACAGTTAATTCTAAGTATGCACGATGCACGATGTGTATTGTTTTCAACCAGTACTGATAACCATTAATTACATGCTTCTCAATTCCAATACTGATAAGATGATTTTACATTTTTTGCATTTCAAATAGAAGCTCATAACCTGTAGTTCATGCACACCTTAGGGTAAGAAAGGCTAAGATGTAGTGAGCAAAGATGAACGATTTAATAGTGTTGAAACTCAAAGACTCTTTCCCTCCTCTCTGAACCCTTGAGGAACCCTTTAACCAACTTTAAAGGTGAATACTGCTACTACAGTATCTGTGTGTGTAGATGTGCTACTTGTTAAGTCAATTAATTTGGCCTCATATTATAGTCACTATTTACCTGCTAATTTCATTATTGGCCAATAGCTGAAAATATAAATTTCCGACATTGGGACGATAATTTATCAGTCCATTACATTGTGCATTCCTAGTTAAATCTGCTATATATTATATACTATATAAAATTACTGAATAGAAATGCATTGAATTCTATTGCAGAAAGACAATAAAAGGCATTTTTTTGATTTGATGAAAATCTTATAACTCTAAGTTTACTCTCCTAACATTTCCACCAAGCACTTTAGATAAAGTTCTTTACCACTTCTTCTTTCACTTCTTTCTCCACTTTCCTTCACTTCACCTTTAGATAAAGAAGCAGCTCAGTCACACTGTTGTGTTTTGGGTTTCAGCTTGTTGTTCAGTGCTGTAATCTTATGTGTTAGAAAGGATTATGTAGTCAGTGCCCCTGCAGTGTGTGCTTACTTAATATCTGCCCTGCAGCGTTTCGTAGTTCGGGCCTGTAAACACTGTAATTTGCATCCAGTTGCATTCAGCTACTATTATCATTTAAAAGGTACAGTAAGAGCGCAGCTATCATAAAGCTGTCGTACAGCACAAACACACAGGCTGAGCAGCTTCACAGCATCACAGCTCTTTCCCACCTCAAAGGTCTCCATAATGAGCTTGAGGGCATTAAACATCAAAGAGGGTTTCATAAAAAAGAATTTCAGGTTAATTTAAACATAAATCGCATTGGAATTACTTTTTTATTGCTCAATAAAAACAGCATTAAATTTGGCAAATTTAGTTGACCAAGGTTCTGTGACTTTATAGCCCCTTTTACACAGCCTGTGCAATGCGGGCCTGTTGCACCTCACCGTCTGTATAAACGTTACAGAGGCGTAATGGTGGGTCAATGTTGTTCCGCCTCTGAGACGGCAGCGGAGGCAGCAACAGCGACAAATCGACGTCTGTATAAAAGGAGTGAGCCGGCGAGGTGGAACGACGGGAGAGGGCTGTGTCGTTTTGTAGAAATGTCATGTGTGCGACCCACAGTTGGGAGATTTCAAAGCAGCTTAGCAGCAGTTAGCAGCTAACTAACAGAAGGAAAGCAAACAAAAATGTCTGCAAACTGGAGACACAGTGCGGGGTTTGGGAGCTACTTATTATACGAGCAGAGGACAACAAGGGTCTTTGTTGTGGCGGTATTATGCAATCTCTATGTAAAAAGGGATTTTAATGTTTGTGATGTGAGAAATAAAGTTCACGTCGCCAAACTCAGCCTCCTTTTCTATCTAGAAAAAATGGAAGTGATGGTGTCAATACTGTCTGTATTCGAAATAAACTGAGCTTGAAAAATTATGCCTTAATTGACAAGGTTATTACACAGTATTTCACATTTTCCACATTTCCACGGCAACACCTCATGAGTCTGGTGGCAGGCTGAGCGCATTTCCCTTTCTCTAACCCTCTTCTTTTTTCCTTTCCACAGCAAAACGGGTGCTATGACATGTAATTCTCATAACACCTATTATAGTGTGAGCCTTTATAGTCTGAGCCAACATCTGTCCTGGTGACAGTCAGTCATGTGTGTGTGCAGAGCCTACGATTGCACTCCTTAATATGCAGCTCCAGTGCACTGACAAAACAAATGGAAACCCAAACCTGCCTCACTGAGACAAGCAAAGATTCACTGTACAAATGCAAGATAACATCACATCTAGACAGCAGGATGCCAAATGCACAAAATCCCTATTACTGCGAGGATCACACGTGCACAATAAGCCATGCTGAAGATGTGGGCATAGAGCCGATTTTGTTTGTCTCTGAGTGGGAAGTTTATATCTACAGCCTGAAGGTAGGAGCTTAGACTTTCCCTGCAGGGGGTCATTACAGCAGTCCAATTTGGCATCATGGACTGGAATGAGAAAAAATTGGTGGTTTCTGATCGATTACGGTGTTGCGTAGGGGGACTTATCCAATTGCTGAAATCTCCCCAAACAGCCTCCTCAAATCACATCTAATAACAGACCATTTGTATCAATCTTGCTGTATGGAGTTTTTGCCAGTGTTTCTGAAATTTGTGCACATCGGACTCCATGCTGACAACAAACATCTACCTGAGAAAAAGGGGCTCGATAGCGCGTGGCAAATCGCACACTCTGTTATACATGTTAGGCCATGTGAGAGGAAAAATGAGCATGGGACTGAGCAAAGAGGGATGAGGATGAGACTGCTTTGATAAGCCTGTTAACGTGCGTGCGTGCGAGCGTGCGAGCGTGCGTGCGTGCGTCTTAGGGACATACACACTAGACCATGCAAGCTGATGCACTTATATTCCATGATGTTTTACTTGGCTGAAACATTTTGAATTTTTAGCAACTTACCACTGCCACCCACCTGGACGGTCTCCATGATTGTTTTGTTTTAAGGGAAATTAAATGTAGAAGGTGAAGCTGAAAGTTTTTAGGTGAATACATGTAAATGTGGATTCACCTGGGAGAAATGGAGTTTGCGGCTGCTATACTCATGAATTCATGTGAAGGCACATTAACAAATTTCAAGCCCCAATCAGTGTTTCTAGTTCCAGAAAGCACTACAGACCCTCTTTTCCTATACTTTCTGTGCACTGGGGTCTCATGGTTAAAGGGATACTCCAGCAATTTAGTAGTGCAATTCCATAAAGTTGGGGGACTGACAAGGGACTGATTAGAACAGAATGCTCAAACTCTGTGCAGCAGAGGCCCAAGATATCTTGAATTTCCTCCCCTATTATGGATCAAGCTCCAAAAATGAAAAAAAAATAACCCCACCGGGGTTCTCCCTCTGGAGCCACAGAGGATGTTGTACAACTGTTTTCACAGGCTAAGCACTCCTCTAAATGAGTAAACCAGAGTAAAATCTGTGGGGTTTCCCTTTAAGCACATATTTAATTAGTAATTTGCACCATGTGAGCACAATATAAATTAAAATGATAATGGCTTACCTTTACAATAAGGGGCCCCAGGGTAGTTGCTCTATTTGCCTGGTTGATAATCCATCCTTGACTACAGAGTTTCAAGTTTTGTTTTGTTAATATACCGTGTATGCCTGGCAGGTACATCTACCAGTCCCCGGGGGGTTTCCAAAAATGTGTCTGCAATAGCGCTGGCCACCCCTGAAATCTGATTTGCCACCCAAAGTGCCACTCCGTTTAGTATAATTGTAGTATAATTGGCTATCTGCCAGTGAGAAACAGGACCTTATAGATTAAAGCAAATGTTTGATGAGTATTTTTAAATGTGCATTGTTTTCTTTTGTATGTGGCCTATTTATCTTTTAAACGCAAGTCAATGTAAGTGGCTTTGGACAGCTAAACTGATGGAATAAAAACAATGTAAATACAGGAATGTAATGTTGGCAATTAAAGTAAATAAGAAATGGTAAATTAATGCTATTACAGCCTGTGTCAACGACACTTGGGCCACCACAGTCAAAAAGGTCCGGACATGCCCCTGACCGGCCTGGATCTGGATCCGGAGCTAGGTCCGTTTCCAGACTGCCAGAGAAGGAGGCGAAAGTGCTCCGTGTGTGTGGGGAGGGGCATCTCTGCTGTGTGTTTGTTTTACAAACCAACCGCAAGAAAAACACAGACACAGCCAGAGCTGATATAGATATATAGGCAAACGTCGGTCTGTTTCACTGGCTCGCATCTTTACATTAATTAAAATGTGGGAATGAATTATATCTCGTGTGCACGGAATAGCATTTAAAGCGCTCAATATAACAAAACGTGGCCACTCCGGGACTCTGCAGGTGTGGCAATGATCATATTTTAATAATGATTCCTAACACTTAATCTCCCTACGCACACACTTTACAGGTATAAAAAATGAACACCTGGTGAAACCATAATGCATTTCACACCTGGTAAAATAAAGACACATTCATATACGGTCTTTAAAAAATTCTCACTGCCAGAACAAACTACAAGCATATTGGAGTTTGCTTTCACCAAAACTTTTCAACCCTTTAACTCTAATGACTAAAGTTTCAGATCAAATAAATGCAAATGTAGACGCAGCGTCAAACATTTGGCCTCAAGTGCACAGAACGGAGGTAAATCAGTCAGCGTTAAGGTTGTGTTGTTCGTGTTAAGTCAGTTTTAAGGTATGGGCTTTCTCTTCACTAATAGATGACAGGAAGGCTCTGCTGCTGTGTGTGCAGTATGAGGATCAATGGGTGATGGTGCTTTGTCAGATGTTATGGACAGGACATGCTGTCTATTAGATCTCATCCACACACCCATCCACAGGGGTCTCCAATACAATAAGTAGTTATTTGGTGTTTTGTTTGTGATTTTATTTTTCAGAGAAAAGTTCTACAAGCTCAAGGTTTTCTAACAAATCATTTCAATGTGTATGTGCCTGCTATGTAACATTTTGCACAGCAGATAAAAAACGGTGCAAGCATCAAGCTGGGCTGTCTGTAAGTTGTAGTTACTTTAAATCCAATAATTTGGTGTTTTTCAGCAGCAGGGTTCTTCTTGTTTTGTCGTATTTGGCTGGAATAAAAGAGCATTTTTCCCCCCTTTATTACATAACCACTGTATTGACAGCTGTATTGTATAAACAGCTCCAAATACAAGTCAAGCATGCAGTGACAAACCATTGGTAATGTCTGTCAGCCAATCATTCCACCACTGAAATATCCCAACATGACATTTTCTACAGATATTCATGGTTCCCAGCGGATGAATCCTACTGACTTTGGTGATCCCCTGACTTGCCACTACCACGAGCTTATTATTGTAGTTTTAAGTGCCATACTTGAAAACTGAATGGGTCATTTGCTACAGATATTCATGTTCCCATCGGGGGGAATTGAAATAACTGTGGTGACATTTCATCAAGCACCATCATCACTTGGTTTGTTTTCTGACTCAGTACCTTCAAAACTAAAGACATTCCCATCAGCCTCAACTGTACTTTTTGTTTATTACTTACTAGCAAATGCTAATACACTAAACTAAGATGCTGAACATGGTAAATGGCAGTATGTCAACAAAAGCATTGTGAGTGTTAGCATGCTGATGTTAGCACTTAGCTCAAAGCTAAATGGTAGCATGACTGAAGTAGACTCTTAGTCCATTGACATAAATAAAGATGACTTCCTCCCACTGTACAAAAATTAAGCCAAAATATCCCGGATACGAGCGCTGCCATCTTGCACTGGTGACGTCATTTGGAGCCAGAGTCTGTGCAATAGTGACCGGCGACGGAATCGGGGTATTAAGTCCCCACCCACACACCCGCCCGCCCGATCGCAAGCAGGGTTCAGCTGTCAATCATGACATTTCACCCTGTTTTTATAGCATCAAATAACTAATTAAAACCAACCTTAACAGAAAAATGAACACTTGAACATACATCAGCGTGATAAGAACTACTTAAAACAATAGAAACCATCTTTGGGAAAAATTTATTTGATGTGTACTTTGAGTTTTTAGTTTGGCCCATGTCTTACTTGATATTATTGAGGAGGAGGAGTTTATGACCTATACTGCAGCCCACCACCAGGGGGCGATCAAGATGTTTTGGCTTTACTTTTAGGGAGCTCTCATGTCGTCCATCTTTATATACAGTCA
>JBBPCS010005709.1:0-10304 GCA_037974645.1 Hollardia meadi
ACACACACACACACACACACACACACACACACACACACACACACACACACACACACACACACACACACACCACAAATGTGCAGCACAAACCTCAGTGGAAACTCTCCGCTCAGCTTCCCTGCGTGATGACTTTTTACACAATGAGCAGTTACTCCAAACACACTTCATCAATGTTATATCACTGGTATACATACGAACACAAACACACACGCACACACACACACACACACACACACACACACACACACACACACAAAGGGCTCAGCAATTAGGACCATTTTTTTTCTCAGCACGGTTTGTATGAATCTTCTTGGAAAAAGCTGGACATACTGCGTAACTGTGACCTGAACCTGACCCATAACCTGTGGTGTGGGGTCAAAAGTGGGCGTTCACGTTACATCGAGCTAAGCTACGGTCAAAGATCACATCACTTCAGGTCAGGAAAGTAATGATATGTTCCACAAAACTGTGAAAAAGAACAAAAAATGAAAAACATTTAATGAAGAATGGACAGTTTAGCCTACTTTTGTTTTCAAATACTGTCAGGAAAATCTGTTGCTGTTGTCAACAAGTTACCACGCCTCTAAGCACCTATTGAATGTGATAACAGTAATGTCGCGGTTACCAGCTCAATCACTTGAAACAGTTCACAAACATCTGCTGCTTACCTTCGCAGGTAAGAGAGCCATAACACTGTAATTTCCGACCGAGGCGTGTTATCCATCGTTGTTATGGCTTCTTATTGTTGTTTCAGAGGACATCGGTTGAGTAGGTGGTTTTTCAATGTGGCCCAGGACACTCGCGTTCACACGGCTGAAAGAATGTGACCACCACATGTGGCCTAGACCACCTCTGAATGTGGTCTGAGCGATCAGATCTCAAATGTGTCCCCAATGCGTCTCGGGTGTATTCACGCCATGTACTTAGAGCTGTCCACTTGTGATTGGATCACTCAGCACGCATATTTTAATCAGGTCTCAAACAGTTAAACCATTCCCAATAGAGCCATAGTTGAGCCATAGGCTATGTCTTATTTTCATGTAGGCTATAAATAAGAAACATTTAGCAGGTTTTTGTATGACAGCATTTATCTGCCTCTCTTTTCTCTACTTTTTCTTTGTTGTAGCATTTCACTATTTGTTGCTGCATCAACTTTATTTTTCTCAGCTGGATCACTGCGTTCTCTTCCAAATTGCATTCTTTTTTCCTAATCCATGTAAAAGTACACATGGCTTGTTTGTGTCCGAACATCAACGTTTTAATAAGTCGCAGGCAAAATTTCATGTTAAGTCAAGTCAAATCTATTTCTATAGCACATTTAAAACAACTTGAGTTGACAATCATGGGCAAAGGAAAACAAGGGCAACAGAGCAGACAATAAAAATCAAGCAAGGTGACGTTAAGCTGCTGTAATTACATGGCTCCATTCTTTGGCCCTAACTGTACATATGTACTTTAATGTACGGCTCAGCAAGTTTGCATATAACATATTTCCTTGGCTGAGAATCTACAGTATATGTCATCAATTAGTGTAAGGGCATTGCTGTTTATAGCCAATATTTATCTGAAACTCTGAACATACCCTCCGGACCAGGTTCAGCATCAGTTACCTCAGTGATATAGCCAGGCTAAAAGAGAGCCACCTCATGATAATGAAAAATCGAGCTTTAGGCTCGAAGGAGGGAAATGAAAGAGTACTGGAAAAAAAAAACAGGGGAAAAGTTTATTTTTTTTCTTTTTCATAAACATTGACTCAAGAGGGGACATAATCAGGGCTAAAGAGAACAAAAAGGTTTCCCTCTCCCCACACCTCCTCCATCCCTCCTCCTCCTCCTCCTTTTCTTCCTCTACATAGCAACACAGTGAGTCATCTCTGGCAGGAGGCATCAAGTTCAAACCAGAGAGGAGAGGAAGGGGGGAGAACCGGAGCTGAAATCTGAGCGAGAAGAAAGGGGGAGGACAAAGCCGAGGAAAGACAGGAAGAAAGGAAGGAGGGTATTTGATGGGAGATTCCCTGGCTGCATCATGAAGCAGAAAAAAAAGAGAAGAAGAAACTTCAGCCAACAGTTACATTTGAACCTAAAAAAAAAGAAAGAAAACCATCTTAATTGGACCAGGAAATCCATTATATTTCAGAGGTGTTGCCTCATAATGATTATTTAGCTCCTTTCAAGAACAGACGTCACATAATGCTTCACAAAGGGGAAAAAAGAAAGCAAAAATCAACAGGGTAACATGACAGCCCTTAATCACTTCTCGTTACAAAATACTTTAACTGTGGCAGAGGGAAGTCCTGAGTTCTGGCAAGTTATGGAGATTGAAAAGGAGCCAAAAAAAACAAAACAACTAATGAAATTGACAAACTTTGTGAAAAGCCTGAATAGAAGCCAAAGATACTGTGGAGAGCTTCATAGAGATGGATTCATCCATCAGGACAGACAGGAGCACAAACAGGAGGAAAGGAAAGAGAGAGTGTGTTTAATAAAGTAACTAACAGGGACTGAACAGCAGGTAAGTGTAGTCTAAATTTCCCCAAGTGTGCGTACACTCAAATGAAAGCTGAACAGATTCATCTATGATTTTTGTTTTTTTTTGGTCAACATCTGCTTCTAAACTCAAAATAAAATAATAAATGTCTTTATCGCGATGCTGGTGACTAATGTCAGTCTGTCAGAAAGTGAAACAGATTCAATCTAAAATATTTCAAACTGACCTTGACCCTGAAAAGGTCGGTGTTCAGATAATCAGTGCAAGTGCAAAGTTTTCAGACAAGTTTAACTATAAAGATCTAACCTCCTAAAAAAAAATGTTTTTTTTGTTTTCCAATGTTGATGTTATCACTATGTTGTTTAGCCATTGCACTGTATGAAACAAACTGAGCAGCATTAACTGCAAAGGCATGCATTGAAAGGGAAAGTGGCTGATAAATCATGTCGTGAGTGTGTGTGACTATTTAAAAACACATTTTAACAGCAGAGGTGTGTTGTGAAGTTGGCTTGAGGCCAGGCAGTGTGACTTCAGATGACAGTTACAACTTGAAGTTATTTTCGCTGACACTAGAAATGTTTTTGTTTTCTTTGTTGTTGTGTAGTTGTTTATGGACGCGTCCAAACTGCGCAGGACTTTACTGAATGCATATACCGTTATTGTTTGGCGAAAACAGGAAGTTGTGACATTTCTACATATGACTGGCACTCTTAGAAGTAAAATGAAACGTTGTGGCTCTGTAGAATATGTGCAACAGTTATTCCTTTTGTTTGATCACTGAGTAATATGAAAATCCTTTAATGTGTTATTTTAACTCTCCTGGGTTCATTTTGCCTCAGAGCTACAGAATTCCAGGAATAGAGAAGTATTTGAAGTATTTGCGTGGTGGGGAACGCCCAGAGGCCTGGCTGGGTGGAGCTGCATTCAGGTGCAAAGTCATACATCCGACACCTGTAAAGTCAATCCATGACTGTTACTAGTCTTAGCTCTTTCCCACACCTTCCACTCAACAATACCTCTTTATACCGCTGCGGACCAATCGGGGAACGGAGCTCCATTCATGTAGAAACACCACCGTCATACCTCTGACATGACCATTAACGTGCCACACACGACGCTGGAACACCCTGTGAATGTGACAGCAGCATTTCTGAGATGACAAAAGAAGTTGCAGAACAATGTCATTCAGTGCAACACACCTAAACACATCACCTGCGGGCGTTTTTTTTTTTTTCTCACCAGAACTGAAATGCTTTGGATTCTTTTGGGATTTTACATCCTGCGTTCCATCTGTGGTTAAGTTCGGCCAATGACAGCACTTAAGGTCAGAGAGAGATTGTTTGATTTAGGTCAGTAAGGTAAACATGTTGAGTCACTGTTGATTTATTTCTCAATATTAAAAATACAAAACAAAACAGGATCTTTCCCGAACCTTAACCTCAAGCGCTGCCAGTGTCGAAACCTAACGATAAGAAAGTTTCCTCATTATTTTGATATAAAACATTATCCAGGTCTTTGCTGTTGGAAACAAGTTTTATGCAAACACAATTTGTAGGAGACTGGGTTTATACTGAACGCCAACTGTAGTATGTGAGAGTTATACAGAAGCACTCTTTCTCAATCTCTTTATCTCTTCATCGGTTCAGATTCATACAGACACTCCCTGGGCACACAGCGGAGGAACTTTTAACTGATGTGATGCAAGGGGATCTTCCTGTCTGTGATGAAACAGTTTTGAAATATAGACGAGAAACTTCCTTTTCCTCTCTCAGGTCAACATCAGTGCACTCAGCCTCAATTAAAAGAAGCCAGTTTTCTTCCTAGTCCACTGTAAATCTTTTGGCGCTATGAATCAAGGAGAGTACAAAACACTTTCTTAGACACCCTGACATCAAACATGCTAGAAAGCATCTTCAGACTGTCCTCCACAAACAAGCCTGAAAAAACTGAGTAGTGTGTGGAGCAGTCAATCTTTGTAAAAAACAAACAAAAACAACAACTGATAAACATCTCTGGATGAAGTACACAGATTTTCAGATTTTTTTTCTCGATAATTGAACTTTCCACATTAGTGTGACATCTGCCTTTACACCATTCATTTGAATCAGGTGTGTCTGAGCAGAGAAACATCTAAAACATGCAGAGCAGGGCGTCCCCATGGACCAGGAGTGACAAACAATGAATGGAACAATTGTCGCTGTCAAAAATGTCGTTTAATTACAGAAATTATGATCACATTCTTTATTGTTACAGTAAATGTCAAATGTTAAATTGCCTACAGCGAAATGATCTCTTCCTGCTCCGGATCAAGCCAACCGCAAAGGCGAGTTTCGGTAAGCGCCATGAAGATTTACACTTCCTGGTAACCATCTGCCCACCCGTTAAATTAGTTCTTGCACTTCCAGCTGAGAGGAGACATGTCTTCAGAGGAATGTCAGGAATGCTGGCCGAGACTCAGAAAGATGATTAGGCATGTCGAGCAAGGTGAACTCACACATTCAGCAATCAGTCGGAGACTTTGGATTTCATGTGCAATGATTTCACAGATTAGGCCGCAAGCAAGAGAGAGAGCACGACAGGGTGGAAAACTACAGGAAGACGACAGGAAGGAAGAGGAAGTTCAAGAGTTCAAAATCACAACATTTCTCAAACGAAAAAATAAATTCATTCATTTACAAAGTGATTAAGATTAGTTTCTCTTTAATCACCCCATCAAGTACTTAATAAATTGACCTCCTTCCTCGGTATTAGATTAAATCTTTCTCTTTATTTCTTAATGTTGCCCTGCCAGCTGGAAGCAGATCAATGATTCAACGTCAGAGGCGTTTGGTGAGTGTCGAAATTGAAACCAGGAGAGGAATGAGCACAAGGTGGGACGCATCTGAAGCCGAGCTCATCAGTCCTGTTTGGAGAGAACCAGTTTGAAGTGATCCTAAGAGGCATCATCCTTACTTTCTGCTTCCCTGCACTAACGACAAAGCCTACTTTCTATAAACATTGGCACTGGAAATAAATGCAGATGTCATTTCTTGAAACGATGGCCTGGTTTCGTGCAGAAGTTTGAGTTGCATGTTCGTTATACACCAAACTGTTACTGGAGGAACCCTGGATGTCCACTGTTTTTCTTGTTGCACATGTTTTTGTGATCGTGTTTGTCAAGCTGAATGAATGAATCTGTGTGACAACAGCCAGCTGGAATGTGTCCCGATAAATGTCCCTCTGACCTTCAGTTCTCCACTCCGCTGTTGTTTGTTTGAATAAATCACAACGGGCCTCTGTTAATGGCGATAACAGCGTGGAGCGGCTGTGGGAGTGCACAAAACACCGCGCCAACCAACTGTGACGACCATCGCATGGAGTTTCTCACTCCTGATAACCCAGACATAAACACTTGTATTCTCCTCCTCCTCCACGCTGATTAATGACTTTTACCTGGAGACACGATGACTTAAGAGCTATTTTTAAACACAGACGATGTGAAAATCTGGGGGGTTTTTTTGGAGCAAACGTGGATTTTATGATATGATTTAGAACGAATCTGGGAAAAACAGGGATGAGTCCTGAATTCATGTTTCATGTCAGAAACAATCTCCCGTTTACTGACGATAATCTGCAGACTGTGAAATGTTTTTGTGTGTGCGGACGTCGCCTATTTAAGGAGATGCACATGCCGGCTTTGTTTTTTTGTTTGTTGTTTAATGTACACTTACGCTATGCTTAGAGCATTAGATTCTGTCCTGAATGAGTTTCTGTGTGGAGAACAGAAATGGGGACATGAACCGGGTCAGGCTTCAGCCAGCTGGATTATGTCCATCAGTTAAATAATCTGATGGTCCACCGGGTCGTCCCAGTCTGAGAGTCTGCAGGTTTTTATTCCAAACACAACATGACATGACAGCAGGTGGTTTCAACAGAGGAACCGATCCGTAGTTTGTCTTCACCAAAGTTCTGGTCCTGCTGTTGTAGTTTCCTCTGTCATAATAAAAGTTGACATTGGCCTCTATTAATTTCTATCCTCTTTTTCCAACTCACTAATGATTTAAAAAAAATAATTATTAATCAGTTAATCATCTGCAAATAATGAAATATGATGTTATTAAAGTGGCACTCAGGGGACCAAAAAGAAAGCAACTAAACCTGTGTTTGGGCTGGAGGAACCAGCTATAGGGGTAAAGTGGGGATGTACTTTCCGAAGGTTCAGGAACCTTTGCTGATTGGTTAAACACACACACAGTGGCTTCTTCAGTCCAGCATCCATACTCAAACCAATAGTCAGAATAAATGTTTGCATTTCTGTAAACTGGGATGTATCTTATTTGTAGGCCTACGTTTCTTACCTGTATCATGTCGACATTTCTACAATATATTTCATATACGGAGACATGTTTCTTTGAATTTTCAGTTTTCCGTGAGTAAATTAATGACTAAGACCTGTTTCTCTGTTTGTTTATAATGAAACGTGATCCGAATTCGGCAAGTATGAAGCAGCAGTAAAAAGAAGAATTTCCCCCGCCGTCTTATCTGTAGAGGATGTGCGTGGTCGTCAGCAGAGCTTTAAGAGTTTTAAGAGGCCGAATGCGAGGAGTAAACCGATGATGAAATGAAAGAGTGATGATGCCGATGTTTACAGTCTGTGGAGGACGGAGCTGCTCTCACAGCCACATTTGGGCAAGTTTACACGAATGTTTGGACGGTGAGATGATGCTGCTCTGGTTCCTGCTGCAGTCGACGGGTATTATCAGTTGTTTGACTTTTACTGCTCTCTGTGGCCGACATGTAGGAGTTTCTGTCTTCTGCTGGGCTCCCCTTTCGTTCTAACTTTGATTTATGTCATTGTTTTTATTGCTGATGTTGTTATTTGGCTAACTCTCACCTTTTTTTTAGGCAGCTATAAATAAATCACGGCATCTCTATATATTGTCAAAGTGGGTCTCTACATTTTCCAGTTCGACTAATTAGAATCCATTCTGTCCAGTGTCTGCTCACTCTTGGAAGACTTTCAAACATTTTTCTTTGGGTTCAACATCTTTAAAAAAGACATTTTTTCCGCTCATTAAGAATGTCTTTCCTCTGTGGCAGCAAAACACAATCAATCAGAAAAGTCTTGCAGCTCAAACTTGACTTACATGGTCATGTTTGTGACCGGTTAACTCTGGTAGACACACGTGATGGTGGAGGGAAACCTTGGACCTTTTACTAGGTAAAAATAGCAATACAGCACCACAGTGTAGAAATTCTCTTAATGCGCTGCATTCAAAATTTTAAAATTGTTGAAGTAAAACTACAAGTTACTGCATCAAAATATACTTAAAGTAAGAAAAGTAAAAGTGCTCATCAGGCAGAACGGCCCATTTCTGTAAAAACTATGTTTTTGCATTATAATTATTGATGTATTCATGTGTTCATCACTTTAGAGTTACGGCTGTTAAAGGTGAAGATAATTTTAATTAAACTGCTGGGTATCTTGTTAAAATAGTAGTGGGGTACCAAGGAAAACATATTCCCTTGGAAATGTTTTGGAGTAGAAGTATAAAGTAAATATAAATACCTCTAAATTGTACTTGAGTAAATGTACTCAATTGCTTTGCTCTACTCTCTTTATTTTTGTAATTTGTATATTCTGTGATTTTGATGGTCTGTTCTGTACACACAGCATCGATTGCACGTGTGTCCGTCCTGTTGTTTTGTTTTTTGCTGTTGGGTTGTTGGGTTTGTATTGTTTCCTATGTATTTCTTATGTTAGTTCTGGTTTGTTTCTTGTTGTGTTTTGTGGTCCGTTCCTCTTGTGTCATCACCTGTGTCTTGTTAGTTTTCCCTCTCTTATGATTGTCTGCCCTGCCCTGATTCTCATTGTCCTCCTTGTGTTTAGTCTCTGCTCCCCTTTCCTCAGGGCTTGTTCGTTGTACGTGATGTGTGCCCTACTCCCAGTGTTCTCCAGTGTTTAGTATGTCCAGTTTTCTCTTGTGTTTAGTACCTATTGTGTTTTGATATCCTCACCCCACTGGTGAGTCATTTTGATTTAATAAATTAGTTTATTTATCCTGCTGGCCTGCTGTCTCTGCGCCTGGGTCCTAACCCCCCCTGTTCGCCAGTGTTTCCGGCACAAGCCCTGACATCAGTGTTGCTATTAATAACCTGTTTTCTTAACTGCGTCTTTTTTTAAATTTGCAAACAACTGGAGTTCCCCAACACACACACACACACACACACACACACACGCACACTGTAAAAAAGCAGAAAAAGCGTGTCCTTTTTGTTACGTTCAAACAGCAGCAAACCCAACCAGCAAAAGCTGTGATAAACCATCAGTGTTGTTGATTAGACCTGCTTCATTCATTCATACAGTGAAGCAGTGATTTGAACTCTTAGTGCATTCACTTAAGGCAGCCATTCTCAAACAGCCCATTGGTGGACCACGGAGACAGGGGTAATTTTATTGGTAATTTACAAAGCTAGTTATTTTTATATCCAAATTTGCTCAAGAATTCACATAAATAAAAAAAGTCAAATTAATATGCATAATTTCAGTGACCAATGAAAGTGTGTGGAGAGGAAATATGACTCTGAATACATACTTAATACATGGGGGCAGTAGAACAAACTGAAAAGTCCTCATCAGACAAGCAATAATCTTATAAAGTCGTTAACGACTTGTTAGGCAAACTGTGGCCTACTTCCACATCCAGCAGACACGGAGCAACATGATTATCCCGTTGGAGTTGTGTTTATGTCTACCTGATGAAAAGTCCGATATTTACTTTTAGCTCTGGTTTGGTCTCCATCAGCTCCTTAGAAAAATATCTGGCTCTTTAGCTGCTTTAGCTGACAGAGTAGAGAAAGACAGTTGAAATGTCTGGAGAAAGAGTCGGGTGTATAATAACAATGCATGTCTGGGGCTTAAATCTCATTGTGGGGGTGCTGCAGCTTTATGGTAAAATTCAGCTGTAAAACTTGACTTTTGGGAGTGCAGTGTTACATAATTTCAAGGTAGAAAATGTCAACTTTTTATATATTTTTAAAATTATTCTATTATAATGGCAGCCAGTCTTTGTTTAAACATACTCAACTTAAATTTAAATGTACATTTGAGGTGACACTGAGGTCGAGAGGTGAGAGCACGTCCCTCTATGTATCCGCAGGATGAACTTAAATCGGTGACTAACGTTGGATTTTTTTCATGACACCACATTCAGCAGTGACATCACTTCCTCTTTTATGACTACCATGCTGCATGATATCGGTGCTAATAGTCAAATTGTTAAAGGAGTTAAAACTGATGTACAAAAACGGAATTTGTAAGAGCTAGGTTTTTGTTTTTGTTTTAAAGGGGGTGGGGGGGGGGGGGATTTATTTTAATACAAATGTTCAGTTTTTAGCTTTGTTAGCAGTGTGGCTCTGTTGGCCGGTCCACCACTTTGAACCAGTTTGGTCCTGAAATATCTCAGCAACTACTGAACGTGGTGTCATTTTGTACAGACATGGTCCGCTGAAGATGAGTCATACTGACACTGTCATTATTATATCATATTTTCCTATCTAGCCTTGATTTTTTTTTATTACAGAATAACTGCTGAAAGTCGTCCTACTTGTATATTTATTCGATGTATGTGTATAAATTTACTATACTCGATAGTCTGTTCTGAATATTTGAGTCAAATTGTGGAGGAAAGTAACTGTTTTTACAGCTGAATTGTTGTTCACGACTATTTTCCAGCAACTTTACATGACGTTGTGTTGTTGAAACAGTGTGTGTGTGTGTGTGTGTGTGTGTGTGTGTGTGTGTGTGTGTGTGTGTGTGTGTGTGTGTGTGTGTGTGT
>JBBPCS010005710.1:0-10304 GCA_037974645.1 Hollardia meadi
ACTACTGGGGTAACGTTAGTTGAGCTCAAAAGTTTCGCATAGAAAAGCTAATGCTAACTGTTTCATGTAAGTGGATGTAAAATGCTAAGACGATTAGCACCATACTCCGGGAGGTATAGCTCAATAAAAACACAGATTTGGGTGGTCTTACTTAGTTTGCTAGTGAGTCGATTATTCTAGCTTTCTAACAAAGTATGATCCATTTGATAGATTTGAATAATAGAATAATAGTTTATTCCATACTTTGATATCGATATGGCGGATGAATTTGGAGCATGATTAAACTTGAGCCGAACTACGTGTGCTTTAAAGAGTTTTAACGCACACCTGCCAGCCAATCAGAATCGAGTATTTACCCAGACCATGGTATAAATATTAATGGTGAGCAAATTATCACATTCTACTTTATTTATTTTACACAGCGTCCCAGCTTTTTTGGAATCAGGGTGGTATCTATGATAGTGAATTGAATTTCTCCGGGTTTTGGACTGTTGGCTAGACAAAACAAGCAATTCAAAGGTGTCACTTTGGGCTTTGGGGAAATTTTGATGGACTTTTGTTTTAGATTTATTGATATTTTACACAGCAAACATTTAACTGATTAATTGCTAAAATCAGCAGATTATAATATAATAAGATAATGGAAATAATCAGTTATATCAGCTAAGCCCACTGGTGGGCCTCAGAGCATTATCTAGTGGGCTGCAGAGGCAGTGGTACAGCCAGATGATCTGATTGTTGTTATTCTTTTCTGTAATTTACAAAGATGGGTATTTTTATATCTAAAGATGCTCAAGAATTCACATAAATAAAAAAATGTCAAATTAAAATGCATAATTTCAATGACCATTTCAATGTTACATTTGAATAACACCAGACAAACGTGTTCTGCCACTGCAAGATAACGTCTGCTACAGCTAGCTAACGTCCCCTCGGATGCAGTGGCACAACATTTTTAAACCGAAAGAGTGATTTTGGAGACAACCCTGTGCAAGCAAAAGCTCCAAAGTGTGTGTGGTGAGGAATATGACCCTGACTACAATACATTTGGATTCATAATGGCAGGTAGTGATGCTTAGCTGAAAGTTTCACTACATTCAATTAATGTTTTGGTCATAGCATGATTTCTTTTGTCATTTATTTCGGAAGGTGGTCCTCTGAAATTTGTTGACAATCAGAAATGGGGCTTAAGTTACAAAAGGTTGAGAACCCCTGAGTTATATGATAGTAAGAAGGACATCACTGCTTGGTCCCACCCTTGGGTGGCATAAAGTGCTATCCTGCAGAATATATTTTTATGATAGCAACCTGTCATAGGAACATTTTATTTTTTACACATAAAATTAAATGGAATATTGGAGAAAATGCAATTATTTGACATCATCTAGGTAAATTCAACTATGTGTGGTTATACATTGCATCTTATTATGCATTTTTTCACTATTGATTGTTTCCACTTTTACCAGTCTTTGTGCTGAGCTAAGCCAGACCAGCAGTATCACTGTATTGGATGCACAGAGGTGAAATCAATATCAACCTTCTCATCTAATGTTGGGTCTGCACCAAAAATGACCACATTTCCCAAAATTCCCAAGTGTTATTTAAAATAACCATCGAGTGTTGTACCATGACAGGTGCGCCACAAGCCTGTCAACTGAGAAACCTTCACAATCGATCTGAGAACATTTGTTAAAGGCATCAATCAATAGATGCTTGTGGGTCAAACAGTAAGCAATCAAAGCCTGATGTTCAATCAGCATAAATGCTTCGACGATGCAGCAGTACAGTATGCCTGTGCCGCAGAGTTATCACTATGGTGCCTGTGGCCTTCAGTGAATGCCTCTGCCATGAGAGACTAAGGCAGGCTGGTGACATCATGATGCCTTTAGAGAAGAGCACTTGACAAAGGAGGGTTAAGAACATGAACTGACTCATAGTAAGGGCGGATACAGACTGTCTATTAAGCACAGTCATTTGACCATGACACGTAGAGATATGTTTAGATATATACAGATCTGTAGAGAACAATGGAGTGACACAATGGAGTGAATGAAAAACAAAAGGAGCAACAGGTGAGTCCACACACCACTCCAACGCCTCTGAACTAAAGACATTTTTGATTATCAAGCAGTCTAATAACTTCCAGTCTGTCAGGCCAGACGGCGAGCTCTGTGGGTCGTCTCCTCTATTATTCTTTCTCTGGATGCAACAGTCTGAGAGAGAACAATAATGATATAGCCTGTTGGCTGCTAACTGGCTTCAGACGACCCCCCGCCCCCCCCCCCCCCCTCCCCCCCTCCCTCCCTCCCCTCTGTGTTCTCACCATAGTGGAAGAGGCGGGTCATCACAGCTCTGTGGGCCAGGGTAACCCCAGAAAAGAAAAACAAAGGGATAACGGAGAGGATATCGTGCTCTGGCAGTTGGCAGGTTTTCCCATCTTTTCCAGGAGACAATGTGTGAATCAGGGAGACTCTTTGTTGTGGGGATTAGGTCACTGTAAACCTATGCATTCATTTGGTTTCTTTCAGTGTAATCTTCGATGTGCTACCTTTGACATTTGAGGAAAGTTTGCTCTGTGAAAATATTTTTGCAGGAAATCTCAATGCTGCCTGGAAAAAAGCAATATTTTCAAGTATTTCTGCATGATGACATATGCAAGAACTGTACCGTCCATTCATTCAGAGCCATTCATGTAAAGGTACATCATGCATCTGCGTATTTCATATTAATTCTCCTGCATGAAATCTTGCGTCATTTGCCTATACATTTTGTATTGGCCATTGATGCTATAGATGGATAAAATATATACTCACATCAGTTGTGTTGTGAAGCTCATTCAATTAGTCTATGAAACCATTAAGAAAAACACTTCAAAGACACATAACCGCCCTTTTTATTTCTTACAGCTATTCGTTTTTACCGGCACTTGTAACTCAAAATTAATGTCTATGCCTCAGATATATAAGGTTGTAAATGCCAAATATAATAAAAAATTAAGTATAATAAAAAAATATATATATCAGACAATTAAATAATTGGTGTTTATACTTAATAAATGCCATTACATGCAGTTAATAGATTTATCAAAATTACATTTGATTAATTTTATGACAAATTATCAACTAAAGATCAAACTACTGAACAGAAACACGGAAATACTTCTTCCAAACACTCTCTCTTTTGGCCTTTGTGTTTGGTTATGGGTGTTGCAATGACCTCATCCTAAAACATGGGGATTCAGAGTGGTTTTATTCAAACCATAATCCACCCTGTAAACCAGAAGTGCAGTGTTTCCCATTAATTACAGACTGTGGCGGCCTTTTATAATCTAACTTGCCCGTCATAGTCTCATAACAACATTAAAGATCTTGTCATTGCTTCAGCAAAGCATCTCTCACTCTCAGTCAGTTAACCCCCTGCCCTTCGCTGTACACACTGACACTCTCTCTCACACACAATTACATTCCGAGTGGAGGTGGGCAGACCTAAACGCTCACTACGGCCCCCACCTCCCCTTCCCATCAAAGTGGGTGTCAATGTTAACAATTTCAATGAGAGGATGAAGCAAAACCATCCTTCTGGTCAAGAAAAGAGAAAAAAAAAACGGCATGAGAGTAAATCGCAGGAACAGCTATTTGGTAAACTTGTGTTTGATGTCAACAAATTAGTAGGCCTAAGATTAGCCTAAATGTTAGCCTACGTGATGTGTTCGCTTGCAGTGCATCTCTCCTCTGTTTTGCTGAGCTTGGCAGTACATCAACACAGGTTCTAAATGTAAAATCTACTAAATATTTATTTCACCATGCTTGAGGTAATTTATGTTTTATTTTTGTTAATTTAAATTTTTTCCTCTTGTAATATTAATGTTCATGTCATTGTATGTTTTACAACAAGGGTTCTCAACCTTTCGTCACTTAAGGCCCACTTCTGATAATTAAAAAATTTCCAAGGACCATCTTCCCAAATAAATAAATAAATATATATATATATAAAACATAAAACGGGATGTCATCACATTTGACAGTGTTTTTGGCTTAGCATCACTACAGACAGGGTCATATTTCCTCACCACAGGCCTTGGAGCCATTACTGGTGCAGCATCATCTCCCATGTCACTTTTTTCATGTCAAAAACCATTTTGTGCCACTGCATTAGAGGGAACGTTAGCTAGCTGTGGCAGACATTAGATTGACTGGTTCAGAATAGCTGTTTTACAATCCATGCGAGTTGACATATTTTCATTCAATCTTAAACTAAAGCCTTTGGTATGAGAACTTATCTTCTATTAAGTAAAAGCTTCTTGTTGTTTTTTTGTGGAGGACCAGCAAGAAGACATGGGCTAAAGTTCCGATAAATAACAACATTAGACCGCCCTTCCATTCCCTCTTTCCGCCCATCTAATAAAACTGTCTTTCTCTTCCTAATGGAAATCACATTTGTTTATAGAGTCTGTAACCTTTGACTCATATCTCCCCAACATGTCAACTCAAAGGCCTGTTTTTACTAAAAGTGAGTAAATGAGGGCATTCATTGTGACATGAGCGAGGTCACTTTGGTTTATTTAATAAACAAAACTGAAACCAATCTTCCTATCTTGTGAAGGGCCTTTAAATGTGTGTTGATGCTCTGCAGAATCCAAGTGAAACCCTAAACCCTTTAAGTAGGTTTAGCCTAAAAAATTACATGCAGAGATTCTTCAGGAAATAGACATGTCCACGCCAATTGTGTATTTATATATTAGGCATTATTTTTTTGCAGTATTTGGCATGTCTGAGGACCTTGAAACTAAGCAAAAAAATAGATAACCTATTGTCACAAACTGAATACAGTACTGGGTCACAAACTGGTGCCACAGAATTGCACTGGTGGCAGACGCACAGAGAAGCCACTATAGAAGCAATGTTACGTCACTATCAGTTACTCAGACCCTAACACACACTCGCTATGACCCAATCTCACTGTGGCATACACACAGACACACATTGACACACACACACGAGAAACTATTAAAGAACAGACACACTGCTGATTGAGGGGAAAACATACTAAAATTGGATCTTGATATTTATATCTCGTATGGATGATTTCTTTTAGCTTGATTAAGACTTTCTGTACTAGAACTAACCTCAAAACTCTCAATATCTTTCTCTGGTCACTGTTGCCTCAAAGTGTTGCGGTATTTTGAACAATGATTAGCATTGTGATGTAAACCAGCTATTAGCACACAGGAAGTTTCAATAAATAAGTAAATCCAATAGTAGGAACAATTGTGTAATTATGCAAGAGGATATTTGAACTGCACCACACACAAATTGTAAACAAACCTCCTCCTCATCTGATCTAGCTTGAGTCATTCAAAAGCACCTGTCTGTCAAACTGCTGGGCCAGAAATAACTGCAACACACCACAGCATATGGAGACATGACAGATTACTGTTTTTCATGAAATTAAAAAAATTCACAAGTAAGACCAAAGACTTTTTTTAAGGCATTCTCTTTTAAAGCTGCTTCTTTAGAGAATCAATCTGGGTTCAATTTAATGCTTCCTCAATGTTTAAATGGGAACCCAGCAGGCTGTGGAATTGGGGGGGGGGGGGGTGACCACAGGCAGGAAATCCGACCTCACAGTATTCCATGTGACCGCCTGTTCAGAGAATCCGGGAGCAACATTCCCCTGATTCATCCTCCAGGAATTGGGGGGGTGAGGTGGGGTGGCGGTGGGTCCCTCCTTGGTTTAGCATTGCCAGTGAATATTTATTTCCCACAGGTCATTTTCATACATTTTTGGATTAGAAGAAAGACAGAGGGCTGGAGAAATCCATCAATCACTCTTCTGGTCTATGTTAACAAATCACAAATGAGCACCTGATCATCTCTATTTGCAGGGGAGCTTGATGCAATCCTCTTAAACCACCAATTGTAAACCACACGTCATACAGTAAATGATGTGCAGAGGGTATAAAGACTCAATACAGCCGTCAGGAAGATGTCCCACGGTGGTCTAATAGTTTCCTGGCAGTAAGTCCTCCTTTGGAGAACAACCAGAACAGTGTTTGAAGTGACAGGGATGATTGGAGGAGGGCTCGGAGAAAACGAGTAATGAAAAGCAGAACTAACTCCGTCCACATGTACAGACCACAGCTCAGACAAAGCTCTAAATGCAATCTCTAAATGCTGTAATGAAGTATAGTCCCCTTTGATCAGACATATTAAGTAGCAAGGTCACAAAAAAGTCAATTTGCCGTACATTTGTGTAGTCAAAAATAATTTCAGTTTGTTTTTTAAATGTATCGTTCATGTTTTTTTTAGTATTAAATTATTAATTGTCAGAAATGCTCTTTTTTGTCTCACGCAGCTGGAGGGGCATGTCCTTGTCTATGTTTGATTGACAGCACCTGAAAGACTGGGCGCCGGCAGTCGAACCTAAGACAAAAGCTCTTTTTACAGAGAGTGTGCAATACCGCCGTAATGAAGACGCCGTCATTTTTTATTTACACCGAACAAAACAATAGTGGCATAACGCTGCACTGGTGTGTGATTTTAGATAGCATGCTAACATTCTGCAAGCGAAAGAGGCGTGTTGTGTAACACAGCAGCGTCGGCATCTGGTGTGACGTTTTACATACGCATCGAGCTGTTCTTTCCAAACAATGTAATAACATGGCAATAACAATTATTTACCGTCCCTGTTATGTGGTGGTTGATCTAGTTGATCTAGTTGATCTAGCGCCTAGGCCTCACGTTGTCACCACAATTTACAGAAATTGTGGGTTGCTATTCTTCTTTTTTGAGTTAGCTGCTAACTGCTGTAAGCTGCTTTTTAAATCTCCCGGTTGTGGGGTCGCATACGTAAAACGTCACACCCCCCGATTACTTATATATTTACTTTTAATTCATTTCACAAGGTGGCATAATGTGACATAAGTAGCATCAAGGAGAAATGTCATAAATTAATGCATCTGTCCTCGAGATGCATTTTAGGAATTGAGGCATCCTTTAAGGTAGCATGCTGAGATTGATTTTTCGGGTCACAGGTAAGAGGATAGAGGAGATGAGGAGGCCCAACATAGAGAAATGAGTAGAACCCAGCATGTTGTTAGTGGTATTGAAGCGTAAGGACGACACCCGCATCTAACCCGACCAAAGTGACATTTGCAGGTAAGTTTACATGTTGTTTAATGTAATGATGCAGCTGAGCATATAGCTATACTGTATTTAGCCTGAACACTGATGTTAGCAATGAATGGTGAATGTTTGGTCGCTCGTTCAACAACATAAGGTGACCACACGACATGTGTTTATGTTTGTAAGTTAGATAAGAAGTAGACTTTAGCAGAAAAGCTAATGAAAGGTAATGTTGATTGTCCGCTTGCCCATGATAGAATCCTGACGATACTGCTTTAAGCAAGATTTGATTGGCTGTATCAAAACAAGCTCTCCATCTATGTACGTAGACAAATACCTCATGGCATTCCATCAAATTAATGCAAAACTAGTCACAAATCAAAATATATAAATTAGAAATTTCTTTTTGTTTCTCTCATAGGAGAACACACAAGTGACTTACAGTGCAGGTTAGTGTGCCGTTCAAGCAATTCAAGTTGGACTTTGAATCCAATATGCCTTTAATTATCAGTGTTATGTGAGACTTACCAGAAGTTCATCCATACTAGTCTGGCACTTCTCTAGGTTGATGCGTTTGATGGCCACCTTCTCCTTGCGTGGTATACAGTAGGCTGCTTGAACCACTGCTGTTGCCCCACTCCCTAAAAAAAAGACAGGAAAACAACATATTATCACCTTGATTATGAGTGTATTAATCATCTAAGACAATACAAGGATCTCAGTGATGCTTCACAACACACACAGCACATTCATTTCATTGTTTGCCCCTTCCCTAACCCCTGTCTACATTGAAAAATAACTACTGTAGGATAATAAACCTAACTTTTACCTCAAAATCCTCGCGAGTTCAGGAAGGTTAAATACAGTTCTGCTTTGACAGTTTATCCGATTTCTCTTTGGTACAGCTTAACTGTCGGTTCATCAATTATGAATCCGCTTTCCCAAAACCTGCCAGATGAAGCGAATGATTCTGATCGAGGCCGGTGACTCTGCCCCAGGAAGCTTTTGAAGAAGATTCATGCTGTTCATGACCAAAGTTTGTATAGTTTAAAGGGTTTTTTTTGGTCAATTTAAAGGTTTTTCTCACTGGTCATTGAAATTTTTTTTACAGCACCAAATACCACAATTGAGAACATGACAGTAGCTCTAAAACTATTGAGCATTCAAGGTTCCAAATGTTTATTTGTCACATACATAAGTAATATATTTAGTGAAAGACAATGTTCTCTGCTCCTGACGCCGTTAAAAGACTGAAAAATAAGGGAAGATTATAGCTGCTGCGCAACAGGACCGTGCATTTTGAGGAGGAAGATGATAAAGACAAATTAGAAATATAGGAATCCAGCGGCAGAAATGTATGGAAACTTATCAGTAAACCCTGAAGTCATGTTTCTATTTTACAGCACAATGCCCGATTTTCATTTCATGTTCACTTTGAACTCACAACCTTTGCCACTACTGGCACGTTGTGATCACGTTGTGCTACACAGATAAGAGCTTTGAACTGGCAGGAATTATTAGGTGGCTTCTCAGATGGTTATATGACAAACGTATGGAGGCCTATCAACAGCCCAGACCATAATAATTTAAAACATGAAATGACAAAGTTCTTTAAAATCATGTGTCTCTAATCCAGTGAGGCTCAGTCGTGGTCCTGGAGACGCCCTGCCGTGCATGTTTTAGATGTTCCTCTGCCCCAACACACCCGATTCAAATTTATGGATCGTTATCAGACTTGATGACGAGCCGATCATTTAAATCAGGTGTGTTGGAGGGGAGCAGCATAATGCCTGCTTAGGTGTTAGATGTTCATACTGCATCACCCAGCTGGTACGGCTGATTTGTAATGAATTTTCAAAGTTTTAAACTCAGACGGTTGCTGTAGTGCCACCATCAAGACTTGTGTGCCATAAGACTAGACCTGTGTGCAAAGTTTGGTAAATTTTCATGCAACTTTCAGGCCCTGTCCCGAAAAATGAAGAATAAAAGCCAAAAATATATCCTTCAATATATAATGTGTGCAGTCTAACAATATGCATCAATAGCGGTTAGTCCATTTTAAATTGTTATTTTGAATGTTAGTCGTGTTGAATAAAGTATGATAGTTGGAGGAAAAGTTTGTTAAATCCTCCCCAGCATTGGTACGCCTGCATCGGTACGCCTGCATCGTGTGAGATCATTTAACTGCCCCCTCAATGCCCTTAGTTGAGAGAATGCACGCACACGCATGGTTTTTTCCACAAGATCTCTGGAGTATACGTGACACTGAAGCAATGCTGGGAGCAGATTCTCCTCTGGCAACAGGCTTTGGTGAGTGAAAGAGTGAGAGGTGAGTCGGTTGGCCCTCCAGTAAGCTTTTCCTCACTTCCCTCATCTTAGTTATGCCCAAATATTAACAAAGTGTTCATTGTTTGGAGGTTTCATATGGCCAGATGTGTATGGAGCTATAAAAAGGGCTATATTTAAGAAAAAAAAGGGTGACTGGGTTCCTGACTTAAATTAAAATGGAAAGCTGTCCCTGAAGACGTGACCGCTTTTTATTTAACTGTTTGTATTCAACATAATTATGACTTCAGGCTATATGAAGGAAGCAGAGAAAAAAATAGCATCCACCTTTTCAATATAGCTGAAAATAAAATAAACTCTTTTTCTAAGATAATCCAGTAAAATGGCAATTTCCTTGTAATTTCCTATAGCTAACAGACAGTAACAATCACTTTAATCACCATAAATACACTATGCAAAAGCATACATGCTTTAGTGGGTGCCATCTATTGACTGGCGACCTCTGAAAATGCCTGGCCTTGCTCAATTCTCCAGCATCCAACCGAGTAATCACAGATCACTCTGCCACTGCTCAAAACAATGGAGCTGAAACCGACCAGCTCTTTAAATATATCCTCAAGCCCCCTCCCACCACCACCACCATCACCAGCAACACCAAACACACCTCTGGAGGCTCGCCAGTGATGGGGAGCTCAGCCCTGACTGGACCAGAGGGAGCCCAGTTGCCCTGTACACAGCAGAGTGTAAATTCCTCTGCACAAACAAACAGCCAGTCGTCAGGGCTGGCTGGTCAAGCTGGAGAGCATGTGTGCTCCTCTGTGTGTGTGTGTGTGTGTGTGTGTGGAGAGGATGAAAAAGGGGGAGATTGTTGGTCAAGAGGCCTCCAAGGCTCTG
>JBBPCS010005711.1:0-10301 GCA_037974645.1 Hollardia meadi
ATATCAACATATATATATATATTAACGGTATATATTAACATATATATATAATAACAGTATATATCCACAGTGGTACTCCGGACTGATTCCACAGCTATGACATGTTTTGTTCCGTGTGTCGTTTTACAGAATGTTTGATCTGTGTTCTGTCAATACATGATCAAAGATCTGAAGTATGTGGGAATCTTTGGAAACACACTCAGGTACTTAAACGTTACACACAAACACATACTGACAATATGTATATATACTGTAACATATGTATTAATAGACTGTATGAACTCACCGATCGTACAGTCTGAACATCAGACTGCAGATCTTCTCTGGAGCCTCCACAGTCACATGACCCACCACTTCCTGTGACACGTTGTGGAACATCCTGTTCAGAGTCCGGGTCACTTCCTCTCTGTTCAGCCCCATGTCCAGCCGCAGGTTAGCTCCGCCCACCGAGTGGAGGGCTGTTGTGATGTGTCGAAGAGACACAACGTCCACTGAAAACACACAAACACACAGTCACACGGATTTACAACTTCTATACTCATACATACTGTATATTTACTGTATATACATATATACTGTATATATTGTATATATACTGTTTATTTACTGTATATACATATGTGAACATTTGTATGAAGTTTTTCATAAGATTTATTTTCCATCTAGTCTGGTGAGATAGATTGAATGCATTCATCAATAATTATTAATAATTAAATGAAAATATATTTATTTTCCAACAGTTTGTGAAGTCAAATATCGATGTGATCAGATTCTGTTCAATTTGGAGGATTTGTTGTAAACATTGAAGTCAAAATTACAATGTAAGCAGTATAAATACACACAGTACCTATAACCATAAACTAATACTGCAGCAGTAAGAACATCTATTATACGAGGCAACACAGAATAACATGTCATCCAATAATCCAACATATTAACATGCAGTATAATGTGAAGTATAGAAGTACAGGATGTTGTGTGACTCACGGTGACAGAGTTTCTGCAGAGACAGAAGCTTAATGGAGACTCTGTAGACGGATGGACGGATTTCATTCAGTCCTTCTGATGAAACAAGATCAATAAAACCATCAAATAACAGAGTCTCGTTAAATAAAAGGATGACACTCAGTCTGCATCAGCTTTGATTGATCTGATCTTTATTCCCCCCAAATCTCTGCTGCATCACCTACAGAACTAAAACTTCACAAAACTTCATCTCTGAGACAAAAAAGTTTTCATTTTCATTCTAACGAGTTAATTCTTCATGTGAACTAAACTTTTCTATTTTGTCGTCTCTGCTCTCAATAATCTCGATCCACAGTTAACGATGAAAAATTCAGATTCAGCGTCTAATGAACACTTTTACTGTTTTCTGCCTTCGTAGAGCCGCGATCAGTAGAACCAATCAGAGACGAGCTTACCGACGCCATCAGGATCCATGACAAGTTTCACGTGACGTCAGTCTGAAAACGTCAGGACACAACAAATAACGTGTATGCATAAATTATATAGATGAGTAGAAAAAGAGACAGAAACAGTAGATTTACCTCAGTAGAAACAGTAGATTTACCTCATTAGAAACAGTAGATTTACTGCAGTAGAAACAGTAAATTTGTTGCAGTAGAAACAGTTGATTTACCTTAGAAGAAACAGTAGATTTGCTGCAGTAGAAACAGTAAATTTACCTCAGTAGAAACAGTTGATTTACCTCAGTAGAAACAGTAGATTTGCTGCAGTAGAAACAGTAAATTTACCTCAGTAGAAACAGTAGATTTACTGCAGTAGAAAAAGACTCACCAGCTTCCTGTCGGAGTTGAAACAGACAACTTCTTCTTCTTCTCTTTGTTTAATGGTGGGGGAAACCAGCGTTAGGTTGCATTAACTGCTGAATCATGAATGAAGGTTTCATTTATCAGCACAGCTGCGTCTCACCTGTCGGCCCCACTCATCTGCTGTCTGTGGACCAATCAGCAGCAGGCTGAGCGCTGACATCATGATTTACCATGGCAACAGTAAATGAAGAGCAGATCCTGGGTTTGAATCCAGCATACTGTGTTGATGTGACGTTTACCTGAAACAGGAGGGGAGGGGTCGATGAGAGACCATGATCGTCCTCTCACTCTTCCTCTTCTTCACTGATGAGAAAGTGTGACATTTGATTTATTCTGCTGTGACGAGACAAACTGCAGCAGCTGAAGTTTAACATCTGGATCAAACACATCAGAGGAAGTTCAAACTGACCCAAAGTTTCACATTTCAAAATCTGATATTTCAACAAGTAAACAGTCGGTGAGATTCTGTCAAACCACAAGACGACTTGTAAAATATTCAAAAAGTGACTTTAGACCACATTCAGTCCAGTTTAGAATCTCACAGAGACATTCACTCACAAACGTTCCCATCATCTCCGACACGACTGACATAACATGTCAATCTATTATCAATGATCAATATTTGACACACAGTTGGTCTTTATTCTCCCGACCTCAACAACACACCAACTGTTCCACTGTTCCAACTTATACAGGGACATTTCACTGAAATCAGGATGATCAACAGCCAATCACAGACAAGGATTTCACTCCTCACTGTTTATTCTTTTGTAACAGACCAAATAATAATAATACAGTGGAAACCGCTTATAGTGATCATGTCTGTCCGGGGTCAAATTGATCACTATAAGTGGATGATTACTATAACCGATTTTTTTTATTTCGCTTTATTTCTCATGCAGATAACCATCTATGACATCTGTACATATTTTTTTTTACATCAAAACAGTATAAAATAATGAAACGAACACCTTCACTATTTACTGAATTTTATTGACCGTTTCAAAACACAGTCCAGCTGTTTCAAACGCTTTTCAATAGACGCATGTTTACAAAAACAGTAACGTCAGTAAAGTGCAAATGCGCAACTCAGTCACCGCTTTGCGGTGGTTTCAGTGCATTCAGTTTGGCTGCTGCATCTCGTTGGCTCGTTTTTGGCAGTTTGTCAGAAGCTTCGAGGAGATTACGTTTTTCACTGAGAGAAAAGGACTTTCTTTTTCCCGTCATGATTTCAGTGTGCTCGTATCCCGGGCCTTGGTCCTAGCCGGCAGCGGAAGTAGACAAGTTGCCGCGCGAGGCAAAAATAAAATAAAACTATGTAGTATTTTTTCTTTGTTTCCATATGTTTTCATGTATAAAAAGACCCAAAATGAACACTGTAAGCGGACTACTTGATTACTATAAACTGATTATTTAAACAGCATTTGTATAGGAATGATTCTGTCCTGAACCTTTAGATCCGTGAAACATGACAGTGACAGTAGAAGAAGAATGGTTTTCTGGTCTCTGTTGCTCTGCGTCCATGTTGGACTGACAGTGACAGTAGAAGAAGAATAGTTTTCTGGTCTCTGTTGCTCTGCGTCCATGTTGGACTGACAGTGACAGTAGAAGTAGAATAATTTTCTGGTCTCAGTTGCTCTGGCATCCATGTTGGACTGACAGTGGCCTGATGAAGGCGGTCTGAAAGCCCTCTGTGTCCGAGCGCTCAACGTCTCTTTGTTTCCCTCTGAACTGAAGCTGCTTGTTGGTTTCTGAGCTCTCTTTGTTTCTCTTTTTCTCTTTGTGTCGTTCGAGGACAAACATTGCAGCTCTTCTTCTTCTGCACTGAGATAAATGCTGAAACACAGAGCCTCTCATCCACCATCGTCGTCATCATCATCATCGTCATCAGTGTGATGAGTCTTCCTCACAATTGGAACCAGAATAACAGTCAAACTGGATTCTGAGCTAAATGCTAACATCAGCCTACTGATGTGCTCACATATACAATGTGTCCATGTTTAAAGTGTTAGCATGCTAACTTTAGCTGATGTGAATGTCAGCAGTATTGGACAAGTTAACATGTTGACCTGATGGTGGTGCTAGAGGAAGAGGATCAACAAGGTTATTAGAGTTCATCCTCTGGGGAACATGAACATCTGAACCACAGAGGCAGAGAGAGACAGACAGACAGAGAGACAGACAGAAAGGCAGACAGACAGTTGGGGGGGTGGGGAGTCAAGGGGATGAAAAAACCACAAAGAGACACAATAAGATTTTAAGCAGAGGAATTAAGATCCTCCATATTCAGTATTAACAGTGTTCTGTTGTTTGTATGTACTGTATAATCATAGTTTTTAACACTTCTGATGTCTTGTTTAGAGACCTCTAACTTTCAGACTTTAAATGAAAAACTATGAAAACAATGAAACTGATTATTTCCAAACATGCATAGCCAGGCTCCTCCCAGTGGGCGTGGCCTCTCAGCTCCACTCAGCTGTGAGTCATACTCAGGTTCACCACTCTGTCTCTTCTCTCCTCAAACATAACAACAACAAGAGTACTGCTGAACTGCAGTATTACTGCTCCCGCTGCTGGGTGAGTACACACTGTACACACTGTACTGCACACTGTCAGCGGAACATTTGTTCAGTGTTTTTGTCTCAATGTGAATGAATGTGCTGCTGTGGACTGACTGATTCCAGATGAGTGTGTGAGCTGCACCGAGGAGAAAATGAAGCGCTCCCTGGGGATCTGTCTGGTGATCTGCTCCGCCTTGATTGGACTTGGTACGTTTGATTCCATGTTAATGTGTCAGCATTTAAAACTGTTATTTACCTCTGATTTTGGTCACATTGATTCTGATCTGGAAAAATCAATCACATTTAACAGGGTTTGTATTTTGTGTTGTCATAATCATTTGATATTTAATATATACTTTTACTGGACTCAAGACTGTGTCCATTTCTAACACATTCTCATCCCTGGTCGTCATGCGCCCCTCGTTTCTTATATAGAGGGCCAAGGTGCCCTTTGGTATCTGTGTCCGACATGCTAAACTTGTCCTTTAGCGAGTGTGGGCGACATGCAAAGCCACACACTTCTTGAGTCTTATTGTGGTTGGTTGTACTCTGTCCATTCTGAACTCATGTATGAATAAAGGCCTTTACACTCCAGGGCCACATTCACATAAAATGTAAATATTACACTGTGAATCAACAGTGTAATTCATTTTCGGAAGGAGGTAGATTTTTCTGAGCTTTCAGACAGCAACAAAAGGCATCAACCAATCACGTTGTGTGAAAGGGACATCACGTCACAACCCCTAATGACAATGACAAACCTGTTGATTGTCTGTATAGTGACAGAACAGGCATTGTTCACTCACTGAGATTGAGCACTTTATTTTACAAGCTCAAAGCAATAAAAAGAAGACGACAAAGACTGAGCCTGGGAGCCGAAAGCAGGAAATCAAATAAACATAAGAGAAGAAGTTTGTCTCCACCTTTTTTCTGAAGAGATCGCCCAGTGTAATATCCTCTTGTTGTTTGATTTGATCTGAAGAGTTTTGATTCTTCCGTACCCGAAGAATCTTGATTCTTCTGTACCTGAGGAATCTTGATTCTTCCGTAACCAAGGAATCCTGATTCTTCTGTATCTAAGGAATCTTGATTCTTCCGTACCCAAGGAATCTTGATTCTTCTGTGTCTGAGGAATCTTGATTCATCCATAACCGAAGAATCTTGATTCTTCCGTACCTGAGGAATCTTGATTCTTCCGTACCCGAAGAATCTTGATTCTTCCATACCTGAGGAATCTTGATTCTTCCGTACCCGAAGAATCTTGTTTCTTCTGTACCTGAGGAATCTTGATTCTTCTGTACCTGGGGAATCTTGATTCTTCCGTAACCGAGGAGTCCTGATTCTTCTATATCTGAGGAATCTTGATTCTTCTGTATTGGAGGAATCTTGATTCTTCTGTACCTGAGGAATCTTGATTCTTCTGTATCAGAGGAATCTTGAGTCTTCTGTACCTGAAGAATCTTGATTCTTCTGTATCAGAGGAATCTTGAGTCTTCTGTACCTGAAGAATCTTGATTCTTCTGTATCTGAGGAATCTTGATTCTTCCGTACCTGAGGAATCTTGATTCTTCCGTACCCGAAGAATCTTGATTCTTCCATACCTGAGGAATCTTGATTCTTCCGTACCCGAAGAATCTTGTTTCTTCTGTACCTGAGGAATCTTGATTCTTCTGTACCTGGGGAATCTTGATTCTTCCGTAACCGAGGAGTCCTGATTCTTCTATATCTGAGGAATCTTGATTCTTCTGTATTGGAGGAATCTTGATTCTTCTGTACCTGAGGAATCTTGATTCTTCTGTATCAGAGGAATCTTGAGTCTTCTGTACCTGAAGAATCTTGATTCTTCTGTATCAGAGGAATCTTGAGTCTTCTGTACCTGAAGAATCTTGATTCTTCTGTATCTGAGGAATCTTGATTCTTCCGTAACCGAGGAATCCTGATTCTCCTGTACCTGAGGAATCTTGATTCTTCCATACCCGAGGAATCCTGACTCTTCTATATCTCAGGAATCTTGATTCTTCTGTACCCGAGGAATCTTGATTCCACTGGAAGGATGATGTAACACTAACTCAGCTCTGTATGATGCCAATAAACAGTAAACACGTAAAGCCAACAGGTAAACAACCATCAGCCTCACAAGTTGATGATCCATGTAGAAGATGAAACTAAACAAACAGCATTGCTCTTGTTTTTCATAATGGAGTAGATACTGTGTTAGTTGGTGTTAACAGATGGATTTGGCAGAAGTATCTTAATAGGGATCAGGAAAGACCTGATACGTTAGCTTAAACCTTGACCCATCCAGGACTGACTCGCATACAGTGAACTTTCCAGTCCAGAGAACAACCAGTCTAAAGAAGTACAGGGGACAGAATGAAATGTGTTGTTTTTCAGGATCAGCCATTCGGTGCTACAGCTGTAAGGACTACACAGCCAGCTGCTCCAAACAACGAGACTGTAGCTACGACGACGCCTGCCTCACACTCAACGAGAGAGGTATCTCCACACCTGCACTTGTACCTCTACCTGTACCATAACCCGAGACAATACTAGATTCTGATTGGCCAAACCGCTGTACCTGATAAATTTGACTGGCAAACACTTCCTGTCCACGGTTTCCTGTAAGCTGCTTCCATGTCCTAGAAATTTGAAGTCAGTCTGAACTTCAATGATTCTACTGAAATTCTACTGTTTCTATTGTTCTTCTGTTTGTCCTGCAGGTGGAATGACTTATCGTCAGTGTCTGAAGTACTCTGACTGTGAGTACAGCCGACTGTCCCAGATGTTCCCCCAGGTAACAACTATCCTATACCCCTTCTAATCTGACATCTGACTCAATAAGTACACATATTCCTGAAAGATGGACATACAGCAAGATACAAATATTCTTCATACTAGGGAAATATATTACAACTCCTTGTATGTAGCCACTGAGAAGCAGCTGAATGAAGTAAAGCCCTTTTAACTGTCATGGCCAGCCTCAAGAATCTTTTTGAAAAACCCTTCTTATCTTATCTGAACTGTAACTCAATAATATTGAGTACTCAGCAGCAGGATGCTAACAGCATCAGATTCCAGGGTAATATTCAACAACTACAACAGAATACAGTATTAATTACCCACAGTTCTGCCTGACAGAAGTAAACATAGTGTTGAGAAGATAATTATTAAAAGACACACAATAAATAAGATCAGCTACATGAACTTCAATTCCATTAATAACAAGAAATAATGAAAATGTACTGTGTATGTGATGTAGTTTCTATAGTGATGGTAATGATTTTGGTGGGTCAGCATTTTCATTTGGAGGGAGGTCGAGCTGTTCCACCTCATCAATAATTGTATTGATCTTTTCCAGGTTTCCAGTTTTACCTTCAAGTGCTGCAACTCTGACCTGTGTAACTCCGCCCCCTCCTCTGCAGCCAGCTCTGTGATTAGTCTGCTGGCCTCGCTGGCCATCATGTGGTGGTGCGTCCACTGAAGAGTGATGCTGCTCTGCAGCGCCCCCCTGTGGCTATAAACATACAGCTGCTATGAGCTTCTCTAACTCATTTACATTCATTCATTCAGTCATCACCATACTGATAATTATTCATATATGGATATCATTCAGTCAAATGATCAGTATTTACATTAAGAAAGGTTTGATTGAACATTAAGAGTTCACAACTTTCACTGTTTATTTGGTTTGAAAGAACAAAAGACGTGATTAAACAGGTCCCGTCATTTATTAATAAGAAATTAATATTGTTTCCTGGACAGAATGATGTGAGTTAATTATAAAGAAAGAGAGAAAATTTTCAAATTAATCTAAACTCTCTGCTTTTTCCTCTTTACTGAAAGTCTTTCAACAGAGTCTCTACTATACTCATGTAAAACATGACTCATTTAAAAGCATATAAATATTCACTTATTCATAGAAACTTTATTAATTGTGTTTGTTTGTAATTAAAATTGCACAGAAACAGGAAACTACAGACCTGTCAAAGTAAAGTGTGAGTTGAGATGAAAATGATCTGAAGCTGCTTCGCTCTTTAACTCTGAAGTAAAACAGCTTCACAACAATATATGTAAATAAAGTTTACTTCAATAAATGGTGACAAACTAGAAACACACTGACTCTGATTTATTGATTGAATATTGATGATTTCTAATGGCTGGGGTCATATTTGCACTCTCAGTTCTTTAACAGCTTGTTAGTTTAACAGCTAAAGAAAAGTTTCTTTATTCCCCTGGAGGACGACTATGGACACAGTTGATTATTAAAAAATAACTGAAGAAAATATTGAAAAAATTTCATTCAACATGGAAAACAAACATATTTTGAATAAATAAATATTATTATGTCTGTTAATTAGACAGTTACTAGACTGTTAATTAATTCCACGCCCTGAGCGAAGTGAAACATGAAGACAGATTTGTCTGACTTTTTCTAATAAGAAAATGCATCAGCAGCAGGGGGATGTGCTGGATAGCAGTGCCCCCTGCTGATATAGAGGTGAACATGACATGACATTGGAGGTAAAGGGCAGATGATGTGACTCAGGCTGTGTAGGTGTCTCTTTTTTACAGTGTAGTTTTGTACAGCGTAGTTGTGTTATTTTACAGTGTAGCTGTGTTATTTTACAGTGTGTTGTGCTATTTTTGCAGCGTAGTTTTGTTATTTTAGTGTAGTTGTGTTATTTTATAGTGTAGTTGTGTTATTTTACACTGTGTTGTTATTTTACAGTGTAGTTGTGTTATTTTACAGTGTAGTTGTGTTATTTTTACAGTGTAGTGTTATTTCTTTAGTGTAGTTGTGTTATTTTACAGTGTAGTTGTGTTATTTTACACTGTGTTGTGTTATTTTTACAGTGTAGTTGTGTTATTTTTACAGTGTAGTGTGTGTAACAGGAGACTTTGTGTCTGTTGTCATCAGAGCTCTCTGTGGAAACACTCCTCAGCTGCTCTGGCGTCAAGTTTTACGTTAAAATACAGGAAACTGACGAATTAGTTTTCAAAATAAAACCGTTATTTAGTCAATGTTTGTACACTTACTGTAATTTATTTATTTTTATTTATTTATTGTAATGAATTTATTTATTTAAGTGTTTAAGTATTTTTTAAACTGTGTGATTACAGTTTATGTTTGTTTATTACAATACAAATATTGTCACTTTTTGACAAAATTAATGAAATAATAATCACACACTGATCTGAGGTTTAATATCTTTTTCTACTTCTCTATAAACTGGTTTTATGTTTGATCTTTTCAACTATTTAACGGAGCATTTTGATGTTTTTGTTTTTTAAAAAAAACCCCATATCTCAGGACTGACTGCTGCACACAGAGCTTTTATTGTGAAATCATGCACAGGAAGTTGTGTCGGTGTGTGTGTGTGGGGGGGGGGATTATGTGTGCTGTTTCAAGGTTGGTGCAGAAGAAGTTGCAGGTTCATCACTGAGACGCTGACAGGATGAAACTTTGATCAGAAATAAAAGAAACTGCTGCTGCTGATGTCATCATGGCTCTGAAGGTAAGAAGCTCACCTGAGACAAACATGACCTGTTCTAAATGTTCTAAACTCCTTTTTGTACGACAGACATTTATGTAAATGTTAGAAAACTTCTTTGCTGAGTGCTGTTAAACAAGAAGAAAAATGATGTGAAAATTCTTCAGGAGTCTGGTCGGAATATTAGAAGAAGAAAACATAAGTTTTCTACTGCAGACATTATAAAAAATATGATTAACACAAACGTTTTAAAGATTTTCTTAGGAAAAAACACAAAAAAACCAAAAGATGAACAAAATATTTTATAAAAATTAGTGCGGTGGGATTACTATATCTTTATATATTTATATATTATATATATATATATCTATTTATATATTATATATATATATATATATATATATATATATATATAT
>JBBPCS010005712.1:0-10300 GCA_037974645.1 Hollardia meadi
GAGAGAGCGAGAGAGAGAGAGAGAGAGAGAGAGAGAGAGAGAGAGAGAGAGAATTGTGGTAGCACAATCTGTGACAACTCAACTCCTCTGTCTTCTCCTATAAAGCATCGACGGTTAAATGGTTGAAAGATGTCAAAGTCACAAAGGTAAAGGCTCCCCAGCTCATTCTCTCTCTATCTCTCTCTGTAACACACACCCTTAAAGATACTTAGGATGCGAAAAGCATTCCCTCGGCCACATACCGTAAATGCACACACAGACACACACACACACACACACACACACACACACACACACACACACACACACACTCCTGCACACACTTGCATGGAGGCATTCTGCTGCGTAAACAGGTGTCAGAACAATATGGGATTCTATAAATATGCCAGTGTGCTCTCTTCTCCCTGCACAGCATCATTTTTTCTCCTGTAATTCAGTCTCATTGTGTGCTATTTTGAAAACAGCAGCCAAATTAAAGCAGCCTGTTTTAGGATGGCTTAAGGACGGATTTCACAAAGTTTCATTGATGCACACTGAGGATGCCTCTGCTAAACTTTGCTGCTATAGTGACCCCTTCTGGATAAAACGTGGCACTTCATCCTTTCTGTCTTTTAAGGGAGTTGCATCCCTCTGTCTCCCGTTCTGTTTTTCTCATTTGCAAATAATATAAAGAGACAACAATGTGTGTGAGGGATTGTTGTGGATTCATGGTTCCATAAAATGGCCCTCATATAGGATTTAAGTGTCCGACACAATTACTGATGGCGGTCTTGCTGAAATCACTCGGCTTTTTATAGCAGCAGAGAATTGTATGATTATTACAGCCCTCTCATTTAACAGCTGAGTTGATTTATGCATTTAAGAAAAATTAGGGAGAGCTTGACTTGGCACACACACACACACACACACACACACACACACAAACACACACACACAGTCACACTTTACTCACATTGCAAGCTATTTAACCATCACAGTCTATATATACAGTACATACATTACAGTGTGTTCATTTTGTCATTAGTGTACACCTTACATTTCATTTTGTGTAATACATATTTTATTGCTATGTTTTAACTTCTGCACTATTTAATATCTTTATGTCATTTGTTCTGGCGTTTTATCTTTATGCATATTGCATGGGCATTGCTGTAGGTAGGGAGCCTGAGAACTAAGAATTGCATTGCCACCGCCTGCTTCATTGTAATTGTTGCACAATAAAGAGCTCGAACAAAACAAAACAAAAAACGACCCATGCAGGATCTCTCTGACTCCGAGACAGCAGATTTTTTGCGACAGGTGGCCTCAGGGATTGACAGACTGTGATCCCGTCTTCTTCTGGATCCTCCAGCTCCCCTGTTTTTGTAGTCAGGAAAGAATGTGCATTCTGGGCTACTGTGGAAACATGGTGGTGCAACATGGGGGACCCGCTCCCTCTGTGGATAGGAAAGGTTCATTCACAAACACAATTATTTTCAGATTGATTATACACGAATGAAAATATCAATATCAATATATCCCACTTCTGACCCCAGAAATTCTACACACATTTAAAAAAAAAAAAAAAAACTGTGTTGTTTTTCACATTAATACAATTTTTCACAGAGTCAAAATGCCTCCAAGCTGGCAATGAATTAAAAACTAAATTGAATTCTCCAAGCTGTTCTATCAGGCCATATGGTAATGAAAGGACATCTCTGTCCTCTGATTTAAAAGAAAAACAAATGAACTAGATCCAATTAAGACGGCCTCGCCATCATCTCAGAGAAAAGCATCCTTTGTTTTATGAAATGTAAACACATACGTTATCAAACTTTGTAACATTCTGCGCACATTTGGGTTTTTTTTTTTTTTTTACAATATTTATTAGTCATGCGCATTTCTCTCCACTAATGATTCCGCAGGTTTGAATGATTTTTACCGCAGACACAGGTTTTACATCCATTCAAAACCAATCAAACCTAGAAATCAGCATGCTGTCTCTTAGCTTCCTCTGTGTTTTGCCAAGTGCGTGAATGAGAGGCCTCAGTGGTTTCAGATCAGCGAACATCAGATTTGCATTAACAGCTTTTTCATGGCATCAAAAGGCTCAGTGTAAGTGATATAAATGGCCATTTACCAGTGCCTTCAGAAGCCTCTTTGAGATTTGATTGTACAATGGCTGAGAGATGAGTTTGAGCATGACGGTGAATGAGGAACATTAAACACACGGTTAAATCAAAGATCTGCGTGTGTGTATCTTACCTATATTTGTTCTTTAATCAAATCCATATTCTGCCTCAGTCTGAATATTTCTCGTTATGCAATTAGTTAAAATGCTTCATAGAAGTAAGCCTGGACTAGTCTATACATATACGTACGTATACTGTACATGCATAAACATGCAGTATATGGAACTATACCAGGAGTCAAATTAAACAGCAATAAACACATTCACCTAAGAACCAGGATGAGCGCATTTGGACATGCTGCAAACACTAAAGTGAGCAAAAGTGGAGGATTGATGCATCATTGAAGCTTGCATTTCCCCATTGACTGCTGTATTGGTTTATAACCAGCATGCTTGAACAAATAAACAGTTCTTCTTGGGATGATGTACAGTATGCTGCAGTACAGATGTCTACGATTCATCATATTTTCTGTTCACATGCTAATCAATTTTAAAGCTCTAATGACTTCATTACTTCTGCGAGACTGCAGCTGTACTTTGAAGTTGCAAACTAATGAGGCAGCTATTAATCTGCAGTTGGGAAAATATTTAACGTCACAGAAAAGGGAAATGCTAAGCACAAAATGGTAATATGGAATGGACCGCATTTATATAGCGCTTTGGAAACTTGGAAACTCGGAAGCGGGGATGTCCTTGACTTTGGGAGGCTCTGCCGAAGGCTTCATTAGCATCTGTAAACGAGTTTAAAAGAGAAGAAATCAGCAGCAACAGATAACGCTAGTTGCTATTCTGCATTTCCTTCTCTCTTTTTTTTTTCCAAACATAATTTTTCCGTCTTTGTTGTAACACACCACAATGCTGCTGGTGGCGAGCTGAACTCAGTATTTTAGTGCCTGAGAGTTAATGGCCATTATAGGTCAGTTATTTTATGTATTTCAAAAGATGAGGAGAGCCTGACTTTAAACTGGTCATATGTGATCCCACAATGATCAATACATTACAGGAGCATCCTCCTAATTCAGAATAAATAGCCCCATCAGGAATCCTTCTCCAGCTCCCATGAATTGATGAAGACTTTATCTTTATCTGTGACTATTACAATATAATATACTAGAATATATTATCATTAGATTATTTTTTTACTATTACATTGATATAGAAACAGGATTTTACTGTTTGAACTATTTTATATCGGACAGCAACTAATGATTATTTTCATTATGGATTGATCTGCTGCCTATTTTCTTCATGTTTGTTTGATTGATTGTTTGGTTTGTAAAAAAAAAAAACAACCCTCTAAAAGTAGTGAGAACTACCATCACATTTATCCATAGCCATGTAGTTTAATTTATAATAAAAACATATTTTAGAAGCTCTTCATATGGGCTGTATTCACAAATCTTTGGTAATTAAGCTGTCAGATAAATACAATAAAAAAATACAATACTTCCCTCTGAAATGTAGTAAAGTATAAGCGGCATCAAAACAAAAGTCTAAAGTTAAGTAAAAGTACTTTTGCACTTGAGTAAATGCATACTGGTTTTAATTCATTGTCCATTATTATAGGTTATGATGTGTTGTGAGGAATCAGAACACAAACTGGAGGAATTGGCTTCCCAAACAGGTCGGCAAGGCACACAATAAAAAGGAAGGCCTTCAATGAAAAGAAGCGTTTTTAAAAAAGCTCAATTTGTTCCCCACAACCAGGCACTATAAGAGACAAACGATCCTGAGAACTGTAACTGTAACTCTTCCTCAGGCTCATGCTGACAGGTTTGAAGAAATAAAGAAAAAGGAGAAGATCACAGTTGCATCATTGCTAAACTGCTGTAAATATTAAACAATAATGGGGTGGGGCACTTGATATACACATATTAATCACATAAACATTCGGAGACAATGATTGCCTATCTATGTCCAGACTGTAAGTGAGATATCATAGATGAATTTGACCGCTAAACACGGGGGAATACACAATACACAGACCCCTCTGAAGTAAGAATATATTACAAATGTCTACATGTAACCTATCTGTAAGCCTTTTGTACTTTTTTTTTTTTTTGCTACGTTTGAGTTTAAATTGACAGTTTAGCAAGAGCCTATCATTAACTGAACAATTTGTTTATTTGTTTCCCATCGTCTTTCATGGTGCGTCACAGAGCAACCTAGGGAAAGAGGGAGCAGTGAGGTTTTTTCCTATGATGTCATATAACGAGCAGCCACTAGAGGAGGTAGCTGATGAGCGCATGACTTGCAGACGGAGAAGATCTCAGTCACATGTTGTGTTTAAGTAACATACGAAACCACAAACATGCATAATGACTGTCAGACGAACAGCAGCAAACGATGACAAAAACACATCCCCGGTGCAAGTGACCACCCTCCACACAAAAATTGAGCTCTCCACCACTGTAGTACAGCACCCCTACAGTGAGTGACACAAACTTGATGTTTCACAAGACACTGGGCCACTTCTGCCAATATGCACTTCATTAGGTTGATTGCTTCCCTTTCTATGCCATTCCTCTGCCTGCCTGGCCTCTCCTCCGCCTTGTTCTGATTAGAGGGGAACCTCATAAATACGCTCCTGCCTATAAACGATTTCCTCGTCACATCAAAGTCACACGGAAGTTGTAAGCCGCTCTCATAACTGCAACAAAGCACAAGCATCTTTGAGCGGCCTCACACGCCAACAAACTCACCCTGCAGCTCTGTAAAACACTGGCGCTAAGCTGCAGAAGTCTGGTAGAGTCCGGCTAATTCAAACTCCGGTCATCAGTGGTCGTTAATATTAATGAGGCAGGAAGGCCAAGGAAGTTGTTAGTGCGTAAGCAAGCTGATATTAACACCTCTGCCACAAGACAACTGAAGGAGTCTTATGAATTATTTCAAGGTAAATAAACAGTGAATATTGCTGCAATTTGCTGGTGAGATTTAGAAATATTTGGCAAAAGGTAAAAATGATAAACAATAGTTTCATGTTTATCCCAAACTGCCAGCCAACCCATCTATTAGAGATAAATGCTGTTGTGAGTTCTCACGCAATACTGTCATGAAACGAGTAATGGTCACAAATACATTGCTAGAGAGACAACACGCTGTGTTTCTGGACAAACGGAACATTATAAACGTGTATTTACACTTAAAAAAAATATATATGTATATATATATATTGAGCAGTGAGGTAAATGACAGCTCAGTAATAACGGGAAGTATCTGTGAAGTTGGATAATTTATGGGTACCATTTATGGTTTGTCAAACATTGCCTTGAACCTGACCGCTTTCTGGTGGGAATCAGAGACATGAGATTAAACCACACAAACACACACACACACACACACACACACATGCAAAAAGAGCAGCAGCGAAGAAGACAAATGCATAACAGCTGCTCTCACTGGTAAATTACCTAAAAGAAGACTTTTTTTTGGAAAGTTCTAAAGTGAACATAGCTGCGCAGGGTTACATATTGCTACTTTATTTATTTACATATAAAATTAAAGGTCATTTATTCAAGGGAAACGGTCTTGAAGGCTTTAATTGTTTTGTTCATTTAAATGAGAAAACATTGGTGGAAAAAAATCTGTATAAACTGCATAGCACGATGTCGGCCCTTTCAAAGGGATGTTCAGGAAGAACAATATAAATACACTTTTGGTCAGAACTCCATATTCTCACAACCATAAATACACAAGATAACCCATTCATACATTTCCAGTATTATATTTCAAAGAGAATAAATCTTTCTATGCTGTGTTAAATGTGTGGAGAGGAAATGAGAGAGTGATTAAAATGGATTTTTTTTTTTTTTTACCGTTAAAAGATGAAAAAAAAAAGGAAATTAAAATTGTGTAAAGTTTTCAAGAAGAGAAAGCAAACCTGAATTAGTTGTTTTCTTTTGCAGAATGGAAATTAAAAGAGTGTTTTAGTGATATGTTTTATTTGGCCTGAGTTGCTGAAGCACTCATCATCATCATCCATACAAGTGTCTTCATATTAAGGCCCAACACAAGGCACCGTGTCAAATGGAGAGAAAGGCTTTTAAGTGAAACTTTGTATAATTGTGCACAGTGCAAGTCCTCGCCCAGCTCAATTATTGCAAAAGTAAACAATATTAAACAGCTGGACAGTAACGCCCCTCCTCATATAGACAAGTCATGTAAACAGGGAGTCCAAAGGGGCAAGAGGACATCGAAAGATCTTTATATATATATATATATATATATATATATATATATCCTCGCTGTGGGAAAAAATAGATTTTTAATGTGACTTGAAGTGCTTGTAAAGTTCAACCACTCCTTGTGCATGAGATTTATTATGAACACAGATTTTTTTTGATTTTTTTTTTTAAATGTCAGCCACATGTCCTCTATGTCCATTTTTGGGAATCCTTTGAGACACATTTCACCAAAGCCAGTGATATTTCCATTTTTTATGATAGGTGGTACATGCTGTAGCCCAGAGGAGCAGCATACAGACCGAAAGGTGGAATGGGCAGTATGGGTCTGTGGTGGTGCTGGTAGGCAGAGTATGTTTGCCCATAGAGTGACATGGCGCCCAGCGACAGTGGTAACGTAAAGCCAGGGTGTAAACCTCCGGCGGCGGCTGCTGCGACTGCTGCCGTCTTGGCGTCAGCGGCCATTTTGAGTTTCTCCAGCTCGGCCTCCTGGAGCCTCTTGGCTTTTGCCCGGCGATTCTGGAACCAGATCTTCACCTGGGTCTCCGTCAGGGTCAAGGAGGAGGAGAACTCAGCCCGCTCGGCGATGGACAGGTACTGCTTCTGCCTGAACTTCCTCTCCAGGGCCAGGAGCTGAGACGTGGTGAAGGGAGTGCGGGGCTTTCGGTTGGTCTTGTGCTTCCTCAACGGACAGGCAGGACTGACATGACCTGGGAGAAGGCACAATAAAGATGTGAGAGGATGAGATTAATTCATTTGAATACTATGGATGTATTGTGATTTTTGAGTGTCCTTCTTGTAGGATACTTGTAGGATCAGTTGGCTATCCTTCAACAAAAATGGCTGAATGAATTTAACTTAAAAATGAACTTAAATGAACTTAAAAACCAAAGTTGGATATCAGGACATAGGCAGGTTTGAAGTACTTCCTCACACAGTAACCCCCTAAATACACTTAATATCTGACTGAATTAGAGTAATTGCTTCACTTTGCACAATATCCTGTTCATCCACTTTTCTTTAACCAACTCTGCCCAACTGGAGGAGGTTCTTGCAACACAGCTTGTAGAGAATTAGGCTTAACTGCAAATCTTACAGAGAAAAAAAAAAAGTCTTCATACAAACTGCCAGTTGTTAAAACTTAAAAGTAACTTTGATGCTGTGGGCTACTTAGATCAAACCTATTAAAATCAGTTTTTTCAAAATGCTTCACAATGTAGGAGAAACTTACGAGGCTGCGTGGTAAACGCGCTGTTGGTGACCCATGGTGCGCAGTCCTCTGGCTCTGACATCTCGGATTTTACCGGCGACGAAGGCGCAGCCGTTAAGCTCTTTCGGCTTCCCCCAGGAAGGCTGCACGTCTCCCGACACAGATACAGCGAGTTTAACCCTAAAGGGGACACCGCCACGGAGCCCCCCTCCGGTTTACAGAAGGTGGACTCTCCGCCGCGGCCGTCCGTCTTCCTCCCAGACATGAGCGCCTCCACGCTGAACGGATGCCGCCGCCGAACCACCACGGGAGGCGTCTTCTGCTCCGAGGTCCGTTCTGCCATATCCGCACGGTTACTCTCCTCCTCGGACGAGCTGCACCCCAAGTCGTTAAAGGTCTCCCGAGAAGCCATGTCTCCTCCGGGAGGAAAACGAGTAAAAAAAAAAAACCGAGTAAACTCCAGTTGGTATGGTCAGACAGGTGAGACCCGCTCCGGCGAGCGCAATGTTGTGGAGCTGTCAAGTAGGATGTGGGAGTATGTAGACGTATCACGTTGACACAGCTCAACTTTGACCAATCAGTGCCGCCCGAAATGTTTACGAGCGAGCACATGTTGCCTTCAGGAACAGTCGGAAATGCAAAGTGCTCTGTTTTTCTCTGAGGAAAACAGGGCAACAAACATGTATTATTATTATTATTGCTGTTATCATGTTATCATTATATATTAACAAGTGACCAAACCACTTCAACGTGCGTCAGGTCATTTTTAACGTGAAAAGGGTCCTCGAGGGTTAGCCCTGCTTATCCCCATGTAGGTTAAATTAAAAAAAAAAAAAAAAATGTATTAAAAAATGTTTAATTCCATCAATGGAGAAAATCTTATAAGAATGACTACTTTGACCATAAGTGACACTTCTACATGTTTGACCCTGACAGCTGTTCAGTTTTGTGAAGTCAAATTTCTTTACAGGTCCGCAGCCTAATTTTCTTCACTGAAAAGCAACATTTCTTTGAAAAACTTGATGACAAAGGTTGGACTCATGTCTCCTCTTCAGTTTAATTAGTGAATCAAAAAAATAATAATAGCTGTGTCACAGCATTATTACATGTTAAGCTTCGCTAATGGATTAGCTCTAACTCTAACCTCATGAGAGTGCATGTGTAAACACAGGGCCCCATGCGGATAATTATGGAGAATTATACCCAGGATGAAACACTAATCCTTTTTCTCCTTTATCTTACACACTGATTTGTTTGCTGTTCCCTTTATTGGGACTTTCCATTGCAACTCATTGCTGTTGTGTGCACTTCCAGCATTTAAAGAAGAGTGTGACACTGAAATTACAGAGTAAATTACTTCAGTGAATTACAGATTTGGTTTTTAAAACCTTTGACTCGGTCCAGCTGGTGTCTGAGGCGCGACTGGACACAAACTGGATGACAAATCCACATGTGGCCCACTCATTCATCTTCTTGTCCTATGATTCAATCCCATTCTCTACGCCCTTTAGACATGAAGAAACTCATTGTGATCCCCATCAAGCACCTCATTGTGATTTTTTTCATGGACAATTTCATGTTATGTCAGATGAAAGTGCCCCAACTCTTGAAGGAGAACTTTATACTTGTTCCACCAGTTTATCTGAAGAAACAGGCCTTTGATGATGGTTGAAATATTATATAGCGGAAAGGCTGTTGCAGATATTTTTTCCCATGGTCATGCTTTCTATGTACTTTTCCATATGTTTTCTAATTGCTCATATTTAACACCCAGGCCATTGCTAATAGGAACCCTTTTGTCGTTGTGTCATTCAGCGAATCAATTTTTCACATCACAAGGCTTAATCCACACAGTGGTGTGTGTGTGTGTGTGTGTGCGTGCGCGCGCGTGCGTGCGTGCGTGCGTGCGTGTGCGTGCGTGGCCTTCACACACAGCCTATAGCAGTGTATAACTACAACCCCGATTCCAAAAAAAACGCTGGGACGCCGTGTAAGACGCAAATAAAAACATAACGCGATCATTTGCTGACGAATTGTTCTCACCAACAACAGTTTTAATGAAGTGCTGTGCTCCTGAGCCCATGTGAGGTAAGGTATTAGGTTGCTTTTCAGATTAATTAATTAAAAACAGTGCCATTTGCTATATTTTTGCCCTTGAAACTGCAAGCCCATCATTGCCATGGTTTTCTCTTTTGTTTTGGTAAAGTAGACAAAATTATATATACTGTAAATTATCAAAGGCTTGAGGCTTCAAGTTACAGTACCAGGTGGATAGCCAGCCTTTCAATTATTTTAGTAGACTAGCTAATAGCCTAATAGATGGTGTGTATATAGGCTTTTCCTAGCACTGTGTGTGTATGTGTGTGTGCTTCATAACTAGTAACTAGTGTGCACTAGGGCCCATCATAATAGCGTGCACTGGGGCCCATGGTAGCTACCTTACGCCACTGCTTTGGAGCAGAGCTCAGTTCCCAGGAGACTGCCACTGCTGCCTTATTAAAGTGGGGTTATTTCACAGACAATCAGAGGTTTGTGAAGGCGCCAGTGAGCGGCCAGATGAAAGGACTGACTCCTCAGGGGAGAAACTGTTGCCTCTTTTTGTAACTCTGTTCAGGATCCCCACCTCCATCCTCCTCCACCCCCTCCACCTCTCTCTCTCTCTCTCTCTCTCTCGCTCTCTCTCTCTCTCTCTCTCTCTCTCTCTCTCTCTCTCTCTCTCTATCTCTCTCTATCTCTCTC
>JBBPCS010005713.1:0-10299 GCA_037974645.1 Hollardia meadi
TCAAAGTTACAATATAGGACTTAAGCCATGACACTTGACTGATACAATCTTTGGTGCCTTGCTACCAATACTATTTTTCTATTGATTGTATACTCAACAGACTTGAGCAACAGACTTTTCCTAATTCGATTGTTATTATGACCTAAGCACTTTGACATGTTTAATATTGGTACTTAGTAGTATTGTTAGCAGAGTAATTGATATTATTATTATTATTTATTTTCGTTGTTATTATATGTATGCATATGTATGTGTATATGTATGTGTATGTATGTGTGTATATGTATGTATGTATGTATGTATGTATGTATGTATGTATGTATGTATGTATTTATATATATTATTATTATTATTTTTTTTTAATTGAATTGAATTTTTTTTCTTTGCTCATCTTATTTGTTGTTCTGTCTGCTTTTCTTTTTGTTGGTTGAGGAATTTCTAGACATAGCCTATGTTTAATTCATTAAACTGTGAGGGGCTTAGAGTTGTTTGTAATATCCCTCTTCTGCAATGAGCACTCTTTGGTGTGCGTAGAACATGTTTGCGAGACCTGTACCTTCTTTGGGAAGGTACTGTCTGGGTGGGGGTGGGTGGCTGTTACTGCCAATGTTCTTACTTTACTTTTTTTGTTGTTTTTTTTCCCCTCTTCCCAATTTCTTCTACACGTGGTCTAATGTGAGTTTTACCCAACAGTCTTGTTATAATGTCTCATTTTCAATCCTCAAAGAACAATGCCCACACTGACAGATAGACCTACTGGAACGTTAAAGGGGTTAATAATCCAGTTAAACGTAAAAGAATACTAACCCATTTAAAGAATCTAAAGGCGGATCTTGTCTTTCTACAGGAGACCCATCTAAGGCCTAAAGACCATGTTGTGCTGCAGAGGGGCTGGGTGGGTCAGTCATTCCACTCTAACTTTAATTCCAAAGCAAGAGGTGCTGCCATATTGATTAGCAAATCCACCCCATTTACTGTCTCTAATTCCATTGCAGATCATAATGGGAGATTCATTATAGTATCTGGATCGATCTTTGGTACTTCCCTTGTTTTAGTTAATGTATATGCGCCCAGTTGGGACGACTTAAACTTTATGTCTACACTCCTTGCTTCTATTCCAGATCTAGACTCCCATTTGTTGGTCTTAGGAGGGGACTTTAATTTTACTATGTCATCAGTCTTGGATAGATCCTCTAAATCGAAGTCGAGTCCCTCCAAATCATCTATACTGCTTCAATCTTTTATCAAAAAATATGCGGTTTGTGATGCATGGCGCTTTCTTTATCCACAGGAAAGACAATATTCTTTCTTCTCCAATGTTCATCATACTTATTCACGTATAGACTACTTCTTTTTAGATGAAAAACTTCTGGGCAATCTGAAGGGCTGCTCCTACGAGAGCATTGCCATTTCTGATCACTCTCCGGTCCGGCTTGAGTTGTCGTTTCCTCAGGGACATTCCGGCAAGTATCAGTGGCAGCTAAAAAAATTTGTATCCCATATCTGCAATGAAATCACGAAATTCCTTGAGATAAATATCACACCAGATGTTTCATATTCTACAATATGGGAAACCCTTAAAGCATACCTCCGCAACCTTATTATATCTTTCTTGGCTCATTGTAAACAATTGCAAGGTCATTTGACTATTGACTATTTGAATTGCATCAAGCCATATCCTCTATTGATGAACGAAATGCAAACAGCCCTTCGCAAAAACTTTACAAGCAGCGTCTGCTTTTGCAAACTGAATACGATGAACTCTCTACCGATCAAGCAGAAAAATGACTTATGCGGGTGAGGTTTAAGGTATACCAACAGGGAGACAAAAGTAGTGAACTCTCGATTAATCCCAGCAATTAGAACCTCTTCAGGAGAAGTCACGGTAGATCAGGGAGAGATTAACAATAGCTTCAAGGATTTCTATTCCTCCTTATATTCTTCGGCTTCAGTCCAGGACCCATGTTTATTTGACGCCTTTTTCCAGGACTTACAGATCCCCAACATTGACCAAGGTATTCAGGATGAACTTGAGAAAGATGTAACTTCCCAGGCGGTATCTGCTGCAATCTCTTCACTTAATAGTGGTAAGAGCCCAGGACCAGATGGTCTACCGATCGAATTTTATAAGACATTTTCTAATGTTCTCACTCCGTTTCAGTCATTGGTGTTTGCAGAGTCTTTCAAGAATGATAGATTACCTCCCAGCTTTTATAATGCTTCAATATCATTGCTGTTGAAAAAGGATAAAGATCCTCTCGATTGCGGTTCTTACCGTCCAATCTCCCTACTAAATTCTGACTATAAAATTTTAGCTAAGATTCTACCCATTCGTCTCGAAACCCCCCTCCCACTGATCATTTCTCCTGACCAAACAGGGTTTATTAGAAACAGATACTCGTTCTTCAATACTAGATGACTCTTTAATATTCTCCATGTCCCCTTCTGAACAGGCAGATGACCCTGAGGTTGTGAACTCACTCAACGCGGAGAAAGCTTTCGACTGCGTCGAGTGGGATTACTTGATTTCTGCACTTGGTCGATTTGGATTTGGTCGGAACTTTATTAAGTGGGTAAGGATTCTTTATTCGTCCCCCACAGCCACCCTACATACCAGCAACACTTCTTCAGCTCCCTTTGTGTTGCAGAGAGGCACGAGACAGGGCTGCCCTCTCTCCCCCCTCCTGTTTGTGATTGCAATTGAGCCCCTTGCTATTTCCCTTCGTTTAGATCAAAATATTAGAGGTATTTCACGCTATGGCCGCGAACAGAAGGTAGCGCTTTATGCTGATGATCTGCTGGTTTTTGTATCCAGAGCCGATTCCTCTATCCCACAAATGCTCTCAATTCTTAAGAAATTCGGTGTGATATCAGGTAACAAATTGAACCTGAGCAAAAGTGAACTATTTCCTGTTTACAAAGCCACCCTTCAGAATTCCTCGAACTCCTTCCAGTTAAGAGTTGTTAATGACCAGTTTACCTATCTAGGTGTCAGGGTCACTAGGAAGTACTCTACTCTTTTTCAAAAGAACATAGAGAACCTCATGCAAAAAATCAAATCTTCCCTCACCCAGTGGAAACCCCTACCCCTGTCATTAATTGGTAGAGTTAATGTTGTGAAGATGAATATCTTACCTAAATTTATGTATCTGTTTCAATGCTTGCCCCTTTTTATTCCTAAATCCCTTTTTTCAAAGTTAGACAGCCTGATTTTAGACTTCATCTGGAATGGCAAGGTACCCCGCACAAGTAAAAATCATCTACAAAAGCCCAAAAATTTGGGAGGCTTAGGTCTACCAAATTTCCAAATGTATTACTGGGCTGCAGCCTTCAAGGCTCTTTTATACTGGACGCACCCTGACCAGATGGAGAGAGCCTCCAGTCAGTTATCCAGTCACCTTGTCCTCCCTTCTGTGCTCCTCTCTCCCCATATTGTGGGATAAAGTGTGCCCTAACCAACTCGTAAGACATTCTCTTAACATCTGGGCTCAGTTCCGCCGGACATATGACCTTAAAAATCCCTCCCCGCTTGGCCCAATCCATCGTAATATATCATTCCCCCCCTCTACACATGAAAATGCATTCGCTCTTTGGCACACTCTAGGCCTTTGTTCATTTTCACATCTGTATATTGATAATATTTTTGCCTCAATTGCCCAACTACAGACCAAATATAATCTGCCAACTAAACAATATTTTAGATATCTTCAAGTCAGAGACTTTGTTCGAAAAAGTATTCCCAATTTCTCCACTAAACCTCTGCCCACTGTAATTGATTCAATCTTCCAAATGACTGAAATCCCAAGAGGTGTGATTTCAAAGATATATAGTAATCTTATTGAGCTTCAGACCCCTTCGATGTTGGGAGTGAGGGGTGCCTGGAGTGCAGATATGAGAGAGGAATTAGATGATTATACCTTGGATCGAGCGCTAGATCTTATATTTTAAATTTTTTTTACCATTGTCAATTGGTCATTCAAACTCTATTATGTTTTCTTTTTCTTTTTTAAAAAAAAGTGTAGGCTAATTTATTAGGCACTGTTCTGACCGTGGTGGCTGATCTGGAGAACATCCCTCCATCTCATGTGGAAGGTTAGTGTTTTACATTTTCCGTAAAAGATCTTTTTTCAGATGATAAAATAATGTTTGTAGCCTAATTTATTTTTTCTACAGTGTTTTCTACCATTGGTGTAGAAACGCACGCGCAAAATAGAGAGGTTTTGCAGCAGCTAAAGTCTGTTTCAAACGATGAGTAAGTAATTCTTGTTAAACTGAAAAAAACTGTTACTTTATTTATTTGTTACACTAAAACACTGCATGTGTGTGTTTAGTTTTGAGTCTTGAGTTACAGTCTGCGCCCGTGGATAACACAGAAGCATCTGCCTGTTTCCTGGAGGAGCTGATCGACCGCAGGGCTGCAGACAACACCAGTCTCTGATGCTGTAAAGAAGAACTGAAATTTCTGGTAACTCTGGTTAACACTGGATAACAGCCCGATACATAGAAAGGTGAGTACACATTTCATATCTGAAATGGCTGCTCAGTTCAAGCGGTCAGCTGGGAAGACAGCCTCAGAGGAAGCCAAACCAGGAGAGGTTCCCTGTGACATCTGCACCGGGATCAAACTGAAGGCCCTTAATTTCTGCCCGGTCTGTGTGACCTCGTACTGTGAGGCCCACCTGGAGCGACATCAGACAGTGTCAGGTCTAAAAAGGCATAAGCTCATCGAGCCTTTGCGTAACCTAGAAGACAGGATATGTAAAGAGCATAATTAACTAATGGAGCTGTTCTGCAGGGCTGACCAGGTGTGTTTGTGTCAGGTTTGTGCGTTGTCAGACCATAAGTCGCATGATACTGTTCCTCTGATAGAAGAATGTGACGGGAAGAAGACTGAGCAGGGGAAGATGGAGGCAGAGTTTCAGCAAATGATCCAGGAGAGACAACTGAAGATACAGGAGCTCAGAGGGTCAGGACATCTCAGCAAGGAAGCTGCAGACAAGAGATTACAGACGGCATGGAGGTCTTCACTGCTCTGTCACAGCTTGTTGAGAGAGATCTGACTGAGCTTGTTGAACAGATCAAAAGAAAGCATAAAGCCACAGCGAAACAAGCCGGCGACTTCATTAAAGAGCTGGATCAGGAGATCTCTGAGCTGATGAAGAGAAACGCTGAGGTGAAGCAGCTCTCGCACTCCGGTGATCACTACCAACTCCTCCATAGCTTCCCATCCCTGAATGCCCCTCTGCCCACTAAAGACTGGACAAAAGCCAGTTTCCGGCCATCATATGAGGGAACTGTGGCAAGAGCTGTGGCACACCTTAAGGAGATGCTCAACAAAGAGATGAGAAAGCAGCTTGAAGCTGAACTGAAGAGGGTACAACAGTATGCTGTGGATGTGGCTCTCGATCCTAAAACAGCACATCGTGAACTCTTTCTGTCCGATGATGGGAAGCAGGTAAGTCACAGGGATGTAGAGCAGAATCTCCCAGACAACCCAGAGAGATTTTCATATTGTACCATTGTCTTGGGAAAGCAGAGTTTCTCTTCTGGCAGATTCTACTATGAGGTCATGGTTAAAGGGAAAACTAAGTGGGACTTAGGAGTGGTCAGTGTGTCAGCCAATAGGAGAGGAGAAATCATATCAAGCCCGGAGGCTGGTTACTGGACTCTGCAGCTGAGGAATGGAAATGAGTACGTAGTCCTTGCTGACCCTGACGTCCTCCTCTCTCTGAAATCGCAGCCTCAGAAGGTGGGAGTGTTTGTGGATTATGAGGAGGGTCTGGTCTCCTTCTATGACGTTGATGCTGCAGATATTATTTACTCCTACACTGCCTGCTCCTTCACCGAAAAACTCCATCCATTCTTCAGTCCCTGCTTGAATGACGGTGGTGACAACTCTGCCCCTCTCAGGATCTCTGTAGTCCATAAAACTGATTGAATCAGTCAATTTCTCTCTAGAAACCATTGCTTGTCATTTAAGTATGCTCTTATCAACACCACCCATCAAGGATGGGTAGCTGGTTATTATTTGAAACTATTAACACTATATACAAGGATGACAATCTATAAATTGCATTTGCTTTAGTTATTTTTAAAAATTATTTGTCTAAAATGTGTATCATTTCTTTTATGTACTGTTTTTGTACATAACAAACCTCAAAGCCTACAAACACCTCTGGGTCAAATACATTTTTGTTTGCTTTGTTACTTTTGTTTCTAAGATATCTCTTGAATCTGGTAGTTTTAGTGAAAATGTAAGCGGAAGAGGGTTAACCGTTGTCCCCTGAAGCGCAGAGGAACATTTAGAATACTAACAACAACATACTCCTTAACAAACACTGATATTTGATGATTACTCATAGAACAAGGAAACAAGACAGGATATGTACACTTGCAGGAATGTAACACAAAACAAGTCAAACAGGCAAACAGTTCAAACTGACAGAAGGCAACATGCTGTAACTTCTACATGTAAACCTGTGTACGTGGATTAATTACTGGGCACAGCAGTAATAACAACTGTTTCCAAATTAAAGTCCTGGTCATAGTGATCAGTGGATCGAGAATTGCCATTGGACGCTCTATATCATAGCGCTCTGTGTTTTGTCACAGGTGCTAGCTTTCAAAGTCACCACTGTGACCTGTATCGATGTTGTTGGGTGGTCTTCTTTCTCAGGGGAGGAAGCAACATGGTATTCTTTTTATCTACAGAGCACTAATTGGTAAACTCCCTCTACATTCGACGAGTCATTTGCCAGTCAACAGCTTGAGACATACAAATAGATCTCAAGCATCAACTGGTCATCAACATAGTTCTACACCTCCTAGTTCTACTGCGACATCCCAGGCTCAGGTTTCCCATTGATTGTAAATTACATTAATTCCACCTCTCTCTCCCTCTCTCTCTCTCTGTTTTTGTCGAGAGTGTGTTTCAATTACCCATGAGGTGTGACTTGTGGACAAGAATATTGAAATGTAAATTGCTTTATGATTAGTTAATGGAGTGTTACATATATTAACTGAAATGTTATTGTTTATCAGGCACCTTGACAATAACCAGTAGTCAATTCTAGATTGTCTTGAACAGTCCTTATTGGACCAAGTATATTGCCGGTCATTTGGAAATAGTTTCCTCCAAACATCAATCAGGTCAAATTTATTCATAAAACATTCCAAAGCTGGGTTGTGAGACACTAATCTCCTTGGGGGCCATCTGTCTACCATGTTAGTAGTTATTCACCTCTCACAGATCATGTTTCCATTAGGGTAATTCACTCGTTTTTCATAAAAAAAATACATGTTCAAACTATTTTTTATGTACATTGGAAAAACCTAGATATAAAATACATTAGTTTTACATAACATTTAATTTTTATTTTTAATTTACGTACACAGGTTTACATGTAGAAGTTACAGCATGTTTCCTTCTGTCAGTTTGAACTGTTTGCCTGTTGGATTATTAGAATATTAGTTTAAAGTTTTTTGGGCTGCATGGCTTGAAGCAATGTTCATTATTTGATGGAAATGTTAGATCTTAATATTTTAAATTTGTTATTTATACAGAGTGAAATGTGTACTCACCTTTCTATGTATCGGGCTGTTATCCAGTGTTAACCAGAATTACCAGAACTTTCAGTTCTTCTTTACAGCTTCAGAGACTGTTGTTGCCTGCAGCCCTGCGGTCGATCAACTCCTCCAGGAAACATGCAGATGCTTTTGTCTCATCCACAGGCGCAGACTGTAATTCACGACTCAAAACTAAACACACATGCAGTGTAACAAATAGATGTATAAAGTAACAATTTTTCACTTTAACAAGGATTACTTAGGCCTACTTACCGTTTGAAACGGAGTTTAGCTGGTGCAAAACCTCTCTATTTTGCGTGTACGTTTCTACACCAGTGGTAGAAGACACTGTAGAAAAAATAAATTAGGCTAAAAACATTACTTTATCATCTGAAAAAAAAGATCTTCTACGGAAAATGTAAAACACTAACCTTCCACATTAATATGAGATGGAGGAATGTTCTCCACATCAGCCACCACGGTCAGAAAGGTGCCTAATAAATTACACTTTTAAAAAAAAGAAAAGAAAAACATAATACAGTTTGAATGACCAATTGATGTGTTAAAATTTTAAAAATAATTGTAGACTGCTTACCGTTTGGAAGGACCATGCTTGATCAAGCTATCCGAATGTTCACCCAAAAAAGAAAAAGGTAGCACGAGAGAGTATGCCTACGAGCAGCGGTCAAGCCAGAAAACGAGGTAGCGTCAAAATGACTAAAACACATCGGCGTTGCTTATATTTCACACGCCGGAGGTGTCAAAAAACAACAACCCTGGTAGCATGTCCGGAGGGGTGGGGGTTATTCATTTTACAGTTGCTTTATTTCATTACTGATTGAAAAAAAGACACATTTTAAAATACATTTTCATCAATAAACTGTAGGCTACAACAAACAACAAAATAATTAACACATTTAAACAATTGAATTATTGTAGAAGAAGAACATTAAGTAAAAGTTAAAAGTACATTTTGGGTAATAACTTGTTGTCACTCGCGGAGCACTCCCATTCAATGAAGCAGCTCCGCAAATAAAGTTGTTAAATTTCATCTAGTTTTTAAATAATAAGTAAGACTTGCCAAAATAACTATTTAAAATTCAGTTTAAGGGGATTTATTAATTTTACAATTGCTTTATTTCGTTACAGAGCGAAAAAAAAGACGCATTTTTAAAAAACATTTTCATCAATAAGCTGTAGGCTACAACAAACAACAAAATAATTAACACATTGAACTTGATTAACAATTGAATTATTGTAAAAGAAAAACATTAAGTAAAAGTTAAAAAAATACATTTTGGGTAATAAGGTGTTGTTTTAGTTACACAACTGGGAATAAAGAAACGGAGCTCTCTCTCTCTCTGTCTTCGGCCCTGGACTTATCTGCTGGGACCGGCCCCCGGTGGGTGCAGTAGATGCTGGGGAGGGGCAATGTGGTTTGGGTCGCGTCGTACATATGGATGGTATATAGGACAGGTACAATGGGAGGGGTGGGGTTAATGTAATTACATATGTATTTATTGCAGCATTTTTGCATTTGAATGTTAACGCGCATTAACTAACTTATGACTGGCCAGTGAGCCCAGTCCTAGAACATGCACGCAGCACGCTCTCATGCGCACCTCGAATGACAGACACACACAGAGGGCCAGTAAAGAGACAGACTGGGTCAGTAAATTCTTTATGGATTGTTTTGACGGTCAACTGGCCCACTGATGCGGCGGCCCACCGGGATTTGTCCCGCTATGCCCGATGGCCAGTACACCACTGCTCTACCCCTTACTTGTGGAGCACTTCCATTTAATGAAGCTGCAAATAAACAGATGCAGAATTCAAACAATTTAATTATTGTAGAAGAAGAAGAACATTAAGTAAAAGTTAAAAATACATTTTGGAGAATAACGTGTTGTTTTGTTGTTTAAATGTATGCTATTTAAAACAGGTAAAGCAGGAGGGACATATATGGACATGTCTCAACAGGCGACGTCTTGAAAACGTATATGCGGGACATGAACACACTCATGCACGCGCAAAAGTTTTCACATGTCTTTGGAGTCATGAACGCGCTAAAGTTTTCACGTCTCGGGAGGCACCCTCTTGAAATGTCACGAGGGGGCGGGGCATGTACGCCATCTTAAAAAGTACGTCTTACACGTAAGGCACGTGAGACTTTCACGTCTTCAGATCTTGGACTGAAGTCTAATTGAATTATACCTTTGAATAAAAAGCCTTTGTATGAATGTAGTTTCTCACCATCTGTGACTGTGCCCCTGTGCTTGTCTCTATACTCTGTTGTATTTGTCTTGTGTATTGTATTGCCTTTGTTCTGAATAAAGCTTCTTGAAAAAAAAGACCCCCGTTCAAACGCTTCAAAGTCAAACGGGGTTAATATTATTAACAACCACCCAGCCAGAACCGTCACCATGTTTAACTTTTAAAAAAAATATTTCTCTCTCTCTATATATATATATTTATTTAATATCTATTATTTATATATATTTATTTATATATTTATTATTTATATTATATTCGGCGCCACCTTGAAACGTCACGAGCAGGCGTGCACGCGCATTTCACATGCATGCGCAGACGTTTTCACACGCACGCGCAAAAGTAGGGGTTATATGCTACTCCTGCAGGTAGCTTTTGAGCTCAACTTCAATTGCATCCCTGTCTGAGAGAGCAACTGGGCCAGGGTGTTGAACATTTGTCTTTTTGAAAAAGCCACCCAGA
>JBBPCS010005714.1:0-10299 GCA_037974645.1 Hollardia meadi
GGGAGCCGTCGGTTGATCTGTAGTGGCCAGTGGGTAGAATCACATAGGAGGGCTCAACTCCGCCCCTCCCCCCTTCCTGTGTTCGCAGGCCTCAGTGCTCATACGTTTGTCTCGAGTTAGGGCGAGACCAGTGGGCAAGGGCGGCCACGTAGGGGCCCACGGTGGTAACCGGACCGGGGACATAAGAACCAAGCCTTCCTTAAGGGCTACGGGCCCGCTGGCTTATGTCTGGTGATCCGTGAGTGCAACAGGCGGTAGGTTAATGAACGTGCTGTCGTCGGCGGGAAAGCCTCAGTTCTGACACATCTGAAGGCGGCCCGTCTCGTAAGTTAGTTTTTGAAACAACCCCCCTCGCTTCAGTATGAAAATGAGACTCAATCTACAACAGCTTGTTTTCAGTTTAAACAAGGTCCATCTTTCCATTTTATACTGAAGAATTTTCACTGTGGCAGGATGACATAGAGAACGTCAACACAAATTGACAAAAGGTTTAAACACACATACGTAGGCACACATATAATGTAAAGACCTGATTTCCACTTTAGAGCCACATCCAATATGTTTCCCAATGCTTTGCTCCTGAATCAGCCCCCAGGTATGTAAGCTCTTCATTAAAGCTGTGGCAATCAGAGGGGGGAAAAAGTACTGCTCCTCGTAAGGAGAATAGATTACTTCCCCATCTTTCACAGAAAGCTGTTTGCTGGAGTAGACACTCTACTCCATTTTCATTTGCAGCTTGACTACCATATATTCTCCATATAATTGAGGTTGAAACCTTCTGCACTGTAATGGGGCTTTCTATAACAGTCTTTTAAAAGTGAACGCCTGCCATCCTTGGACACTGTGTGATATGGGCTTGTGTGTGTGTGTGTGTGTGTCTGTTTATTGCTATCAAACAAATCACTTCTTCTCATGCCACTTTTCAAAGGCGGCTTTGTAAAAAGCAAAGGCATGTCCTCACTTTCTGAGAACCAATATCTGAAAAAATTAAAGATGAAAGATCAAGTCTCTGCTTCTCTCTTTTAGGAAGATGCAGACTTCTTATTCAAAAGCATGACCCCCAGCTAAGTGTCTAGAAAACTAAAGGTGGCTTGGTCTTTGTCATATACGGCCATGTGCTTTAATTGGTGCAATTAGGCAAAATAATTCTAATCTTCTGAAATCATTTTTTATATGCTTGTTTATGCATGAGTTTAAAAATTCCCCTAATCACTATTTTATTTTATGTCTTTTATGTCCTGTCTTTTAATGCTCCTTTATGTTTGCTGTGGTTTTATGATAAGATATTTGTGCAGGAAAGTGATTATAATGTTTATGATTGTTTTATAAACTAAAACCCACAGCATATGCCTCACAGTAGGGGTATTTATGCAGCCTAAAATTTTGAAAAACATCGGCTTTGATACATTCGCTTACTGTAGCTACTTATCTAGGCTCTTTGCTCTGTAAGCAGAACATTGGGCTAGTTTAACACACAGGTTTCACTCAAACTAGTGTCCTTGTCCTTTAATCATAAGACAGGTGAGACACTAAAGCATGGTAATATCTTGAATGTGTCAAGTTGCAGAATTTAAACAACACAACACAGGCGGCACATCTCCCTATTATCTTCATTCACTTTAGTTCCTCAATCAGGCTGAACATCTGAGAAACCAAGATCTGAGAAAGACTTAAGCTGATGAAAGGTAGCTATCAAGATCTAGACTTTAAGTATAATCAAGATGGTCATTGTCAAATGGAAGGGAAATTACTTGGCTAGAGCAATTTGAATAGCTTATGAAACACTTTGAGTCTGTCTTAAAGCAGCAATTTTTAGATTGTATTTTTATTCCAAGGGGAGGATGGCCCTGGACTCAATATGATTTGGCTTTATTTTTCACTGCAGATAGACAAAAATATAGAGGAGACACTATGGAATAATCTGACAAAGATAGCATCAATATTAAAATCCATCAGGGAGATCAGAGCCATATACAGGAAATGTCCTTCTTCCAATCTGGCTTTAGCTTTCAGTATCATTAGCCAAACTTTGAAAACAAGTTCCTTAGTCGTGTGTGACAAGCAGCATACTTGAATTCTCTCTGCATCTTTTCCTTCCAGCCTATTAGCCTAGCTCACACCATCAAACCTGCTTACAACACAGACACCTCAGCTTCCCAAAGTGATTTGTGGAGGTGTGTAAATTGGAAGCTGCAGGTCTGAGTCAAAGCAGAGCCATAAATAGAGAGGAAGAGAGGACGACAGCACTCTGCCAGAGTGGGGGGTGGGGGATGATGGAGGCCAACAGCCTCATGTAGATGAGAAACACATTCTTAACTAGAAGAGTGCACTCAGTAGAGTGCAGATCTCCACCAGGTGTGTCTGGGACATGTGGGTGGTGAATTTGTTTAAGTACCGGAGCGCATGCATGCATGCATGCATGCATGCACATGATTGAGAAGCGGCTTGTTTTGAAGCCTCCTTTATTCAACTATAACTGACCACAACATGAAATGTTAGACTGACATTATAAGTAGTTTCATCATGTTAAAAATGTTACGTGGCAGTCAGCCAAAAATATAGCTATATAGTACTAGACAATACCATGGCTGTAGTAGCTTGTAATTAGTGTGGCATTAAGCAATATAGGCCGATAAACCAAAGTAGTTTGTGTTTGAATGATTTCATTTAATTGAAACGCAGCTAAGCAAGCTTTCATTTCCTACAGGCATTGTGGATGCAGAACATAATGGCCAAGTTTAACAAGCTGGCTTTGTAATGCTTCTTTGCAAATGCATCACAAATAAACAAATGTTCAGCAGAGTGTAATAAATGAAAGGATGTTTTGCCCCCTTATCATCTTAACTAGTTAACATTAGCAAGATATAGTTGAAGAAAATGTGCCGCTCAAAGGCCACAGGCAGCTACTAGCAAATTTTAACGTGGAATATTTTCTTGCATGTTACTCAATGCAGGAGTTGATGTTACGAATCAATCAACACTTTTGCATGACATATGCACTGTGATGATTGGATCTTCAAGCGCTTAAGAAATGTATGTAAATTTCAACTGGACTCTGCAAACTGCTAATATCCTGAATCCTGAATAGTCCTGAATTGTGTCTGCAGGTATTCCTTTGAGACTGCAAACCCAACAACCTTCACCAATAAAGTAGGATAGCCTGTATGTAGCCTCTGAGGGCAAACTTAAGGCGACTCACATGATCATATCAGAGACTTTTGTAAGAAAATGAACCTAAAACTATAAAAGTGAGGGGGACAAGAATAGAATTTTGAAAAAGGAAGGGGACATTCCCTCCTCGTTCCCAGCAGATATTATGACCTTGGTTCAGACTATTATTTCCCTGTTTAAAATTTGAAACAAATTTCCTGCACACTCTCATTTACCTTTCTGACAGTCACGGATTTAAGTCCCACAGTTTGAAATAAGGGTGAAATTTCAGCTCAATATCAATACAACTTGCATGGACGCACCTTTGCTTCATTTTGCCAAACAAAACCCTGAAAATTTATCTTTTTGAGAGATCCAACATTTCCATCTGAGAACAGCTCTGTATCTCTCAGTACCTTCTACCTACAACCTTCCATTGCTCCATAAGGCTCTGTGCTAATACTGTGCCATCACAGCTGAAGTTGAAGCTGAAATGTTAGCAGTACACATAATATGCTGAGTCAGACCAGGATCCCCAAACTCATTGTGATTCCTGAGTCTGTGTTTGCTTAAATTAATGTGCATGTGCAAGTACATCTTGCTCTGGTCTGTCCATATCAATAATTTATGAGTTGACATTGTGTATGTTATTGTGTGCATGTGTGCCCTACTGTGTGTGTTCTTGTACTATGATGTGATAATGCATCAACACTGACGTCTGTTTCATATGTGTGTGTTGGTAGCTGCACAATGGAACCCTCCAGGGGACCATCAGTGTGTGAGTGTTTGAGAGAATAATAAATACGAGGAGGGTGGGGAGATGAGAGGCTGCGACCACCAATCGATTCCTCTGCTGTTACTCAAATTAAGAGGGAGGGACAGAGAGAGAGAGAGACAGAGAGAAAGCAGGATTGAGGTAGGTGGGACCACAGAGCATTTCAGTGTGGAAGAGTTGTAGGCAGAGGAGGAGATAGTAAAAAAAAAAAAGACAGAAATAGAGCAAGAGAGAGACATAGATACTGTAGCAGAGAGTGAGGGAAGTGAGAAGAGTGAAAGACAGCCAAACGCTGACAGGAGTCCAATTAAGTGTCATCCCAGTGGAGGCAACTGTCCCCATCCTGTCCTGCCAGGGCAACATCCAAGGACACACTGCTCGTCACGTGGTGCAATACGCACACAAAGCTCATCACACTAATTAGACACTAACACATACATGGTTACACAATTTCATCAGAGCACAGAAACACACAAGTAACATCTTAACAGTTTTGCCACAGAAACAGGCATTCAAACACATCTGCCATCATGCACATGTCTCCTTGGGGGCTCAGCCTTTGGAGGACCTGGGGAATAATTGGTGCCAAAGATGGCTGGCGCCAGCAGCTACTACTCCCAAGGTGCAGGTCTGTGCCAGGGGCTAACCCAGTCATCTCTGCTCTGCTCTGCTTTGCACACCCACTGGCTGCTGCCCAGGGGCAGCACACACACAACCCTGGAGTAAGATAGACATCAAATACAAACACACACTTCACATCTCCATGCAAAAGAAGACACATCTAGCCACGTATACACAAGCATACAAGTGCATAGGCACACAATAAGACGCATGTAAACATTCTAGCGTGTGTCTCACGCATGCAGGCTGTGGCCCTGGGGATGTCTCACTGTCTCTTAGAAAAGCCTGGTTAATGAGTGAGGCCTCTGGCTCTTGTGGCTTTGGACTATAGCAGAGCAGAGTGACTGAATGACTGACTATGGCACTACAGCAGGATTAGAGGGATGCTTCATATTGACATAGAGAACAAATTGACATACTCTAATAATTCCCTTTCACAATCACCAGCAGTGTGAAAGGAAATAGCAAATATAGGGGAATAATAGAGGTCGAGGCAGATGAGGTCCCCTGTGAGTGCTTTTGACCCCCAGATAGCTCATACTCTCACACACAAACACGCTAAGGCACACATCTGTCTAAATGCAAGCACACACATACACACAGATAGACACAACACACATACACTGAATAGAAAAAAAGCCAGTATTTTGAGTGTAGGCACTGAGGCCTGAGTTACAAAAGAAAAACAAATGCGAGAAACGAGACGGCCGGGCACATATAAAAGGCGGAGTGAGACAGACAGAAAGAGAGCAGGGGGATGGAGGGAGATAAAGGATGAAAGAGGGAGCAAAAAAGAATGACAGTGTGAAAAGAGAGCCAGTCTGGTTTTCAACATATGAAAAAAGGAGGAGAGACCCTGTTATAAATATTCTGGGCCTGCCTTAGATTTAATCTGTGCAGAGATGCAAAGAACACATTGGCCCGGCCTCAACAGGGTGCTGTGTGTGGAGTGTGTGTGTGTGTGTGTGTGTGTGTGTGTGTGTGTGTGTGTGTGTGTGTGTGTGTGTGTGTGTGGGCGGCTGAAGGATTGGTTGCCAGGGAGATTCTGACATATCGGGCCCCACTCCCTGCTGCCCTCAGTTTAGCCTCGACAAGTCAGAGAAAATGCTCAGCGGCGGCCTGGCTAATTTACAATCTCTCTCTCTCTCTCTCTCATTCCCTCTCTCTCCCTCTTTCGCTTGTCATTGTCTTCCTTACTCTGCATCAAGGCTGTAGAATATTCTATTTGTAATTTCTACATCTCATTGTATTAATCATAACTTTCTATACCTGTACAGCTGAATAAATCTTTTCACCCTTCCTTCCTCCTATTTCACTCTCACTTGTTTTGTACCTCCTTTTATTCTCTCTTTCTCTTCCCCACAAGCAATTGTCCAACCTCTCCCCCTCTCTCTTACTTTACTCTGCCTCTTAGGTAGGCTGATGTAGTTGGGACCTGTTGTTCTCATCCAGTGACAGCAAAACGGGGCCTGTTGTAATTAGTGTGGAATTCTAATGAGCTTATCAGGTCAAAAACAGTGTAGTCCTCTAGCAGGGTTGAAATTAGCCCCGCTCCCTTCCAAACAAAACACACACACCCATATTACAAAATAACACGTTTTGCATACCGATGATACAAGCTCGATTCATTAACAAACACTCGTTGACAAATTCAGCCTCGCCCGCTCCTCTCATAAAGGGATTAGCCCACTTTACATCAGTCAGTTAACAAAAAAGCGAATTATTAATGTGAGTGGCAACAACAACAAAAGGCAACAGCAGTAATATGTAAGGCTGTCAGTGTGCTAAATAAACAAGTAGCTGGAGAGGGGGGGGGGGGGTGTATGTCATCTGGAGAAAGAGGGATGGCAGAGAGAAACAAATAAACAAGCAGGTGTCCATGTGCACATATATGCATATGCATGCTGACCAGAAACATACAGAAAAATAAAAATAATTTTTTTTTGCCTCCTCTCTTATGGTATGGAAAGGCTTATTAAAAAGCTGAAAACAACACTCTCTCCTATCATCCCCTTCTCCTGGTTAATGGCGTGCTGTAGTGGACGAGCTGAAGCAGCCAGACAGCACCTATCTCCATTAAATATCTCCACAATTAGTTCTGGGAAAGTTTAAGGGACACGCAGAAAGCAGTGAGTAGGAAAGGCGAGGTTAATTGATTAAGTGCTGCAACAGCCGTACCAACAGGATTATACTCAAGAATTTTAATCATAGTTATTGGCCATCTTCAAACATGATAAGAAGCCAGTCTTTTTTTAAAAATTGTAGCGAGGTGGATGCAGTCTGTGAAGAGAGAAGAAGAAACTAATGGTTAAAGTCCAATTAAATATTGCTTTTTTGTTGTACTACAGCATACACGTCTGCTCCGAAAATCGTTGTCTTGTATTCTTCTTTGAGAAAATAATCAGTAACCAAAATTCTTTTGGTTTACGATTGGAATCACAAAAAGCACAAAAGCGTTCAATATTGCCGTGGGTGGATTAAAAATGGAGTCAAATGAAAATCTGGTGCATAACTATATGCAACGACGACAGCGATGGGTTTGAAAAAAAAAAGATATTGTACAACGTGGGAATGAGAATGGGTTGGAACTGTGAAGCAATGTTTTCGAGACAGCAACTAGTAGTGCATTTTGCCCTTTGTTCCATCTAGAACCTGCTGAAACAAGAAAAGTGTATCAACAGGTGCAAAACACAGGAAATCTATCATCTGTCTAATCATGCAGCCACAGGAAATATTATCCTTCTGTGAGATTAAAACTTGAACTAAGCTGTTTTCATTAAATTGGAGAATATGGGAACAAATACATTTAATTAATGGTTTAGTCTCATAAATGGGTTTTGATTCAGAGCACATTAGAAGAGTCTAAATGAGCCATTCAACCTGCCTTTAATAAGATGAAATAAATTTGAAAATCACACTGTCATAGGCAATGTAAAGTTGCCAGTAAGTGAATCATTTATTTCTTCTACAGTCCATCATGGTGGTAGATAATTATCTGCCTTTATGTAAGTAAAATTTACATATCAACCCAATACATCTCCCATGGCTTCTCCTGGTATTAATACAAATCCTGGCCTTGGTAGGCAAAGAAAGAACAGAAAGGACCAGACATAAACTAAGAGCCAGAGAGAGAGAGAGAAACTGCAAGAGCAGCAGTCCTCCAAGGTGAGCAACATACAGAGTCACAGACAGACCCTGACCATGGACCCTGAGAGTTAATGAAGCAGTTCTTTCCGAATATCTCTACCTGCATCCACTACAGCACAAGGTAACAGACAACCAGAAGATCTCCGTCTCCTTTTAGTCCTCCCCGATGCCCCAAAAACTAATCCTGCTCACAACCCATCCCTCACAATGCACACTGTAAACCACACCTGCCTCTGTTCTGGACACAGGTATAAATCTGCCCTTGTTTCCAGGCAATAAAGAACTTCTGATATAGAAAGAGAGCAGTAGAGAGACGGAAGGAGTGAGACAACAGGGTGTTGGGGCAGGGTGCTAAATATGAACTGCAGTAGTGAAGAAACAAGATTTATTAAAGGAGTGAAAAAAAAAACTTGACTAATGAAGTGAATAAATGATTCATGGTGCTGATGCCACCTGGTATAATGGTCATGATGAGTGAATTACATTCAAAAGTCACTGTAATTGCAAACTAACATGAGAAATTTGAAGTCGGACACAGATTATGGGTGGCAGGTACTTTGGATACTGCAGCAAGTCTCCAATACCAAAGCGGCAAGGTCTGTAAAGAACATATCATATTCATGTTCTGGTGCCAATTTTACAGACTTAAATTGAAGCACCAAGCTTCAGAGGGGTTTTTTTTGTAAGTATGCTGGCAAACTCTAATCATTTCTGCTACCCAATATAAAACAATGGCATGAACAAGTGCTTCATTGCATCTAAACAGTTACTATAATGTGTTTAAAAATCCTTAGTCAAATTTGATAAATGATAATAAATGAGCAGTGTCTTTTGTCTCCCAACTTGTCAGTCAGTCTGATTCACTTGTCAGTCAAAGCATCTCTTAATGAAAGCTGCTCAGTTCACTATCCTGTGTGCTAGGCTGGTTACAGACTTGCCATCCACATCTCTTTCATTTAGCGATTTATATTGCTCTGGTGTTGTGCCTATTGGAGATTGTTTCCTCTGGTCAGAAAAAACAATTAACCCATCAGAGCTTTGTAAACAAGATTAAGAATGGCAATCATCGTCCTTTAAAGCTACCTAATTACATCCATTAAAAATAGCAACAGAAATATGGAAACAAAAATGGTGACTAGGTGTGGGCGACTTTGACTTGGTTGAACATATTGCTTTACGTTAGCTGACAGAAAATCAATTCAAATCATCACTTGTCAAGCTGAATGAACCAAGTGAAACAAAAGCGAGCAAAGCAATTCAGTCTATATATCAGGCTAATTGTGTGAAGGCTCTAGTTTTATTTTTTATTTTACATGTAAAATAATGTACATTTTATAATTAACAAAGTTTATCAATATGAACTCTTGGCGTACATATTGGGTGTGATGGTAACATTTTAAAACTTTAAAAAAAAGTAATTTCGCCACCTATTGTTGCCAGACAAACACATCTCTTAAACCTTGGAGGTACTTCTGTGTTTGCATTTCAAATTCAATGCGTTTGTTATCCAACTGATAAATAAGTTGTTGTTTTTTCTGCTTATTTTTCTGTATAAGCAGTGTTTTGCTAAATGCAGTGGTTTTGGTTGTCCAACTGGTGAAAATGTTTTTGTCCAATGGCTTGAGGTCTTGCCTTGGTTGTTGTATGCCACCACCACACAGTAAAGGTTAAATCGCACTTCCCATTGAGGTGTGCTAAACTGAATTGCCAGATTTTTGGGGACTCCCTGGCCTACAGCTATACAAAATCTGTTAGGAGAATGTCTGAGACAAGTTGATATTGCCTTACTTCCCTGGGGAGGCTGGGTTTCTGCACTGCCTCACACATTGTATCTGATAACATTTCCCCTAATATCAATATTGTATAACTTGAATGGTTGTCACGTCTCATTTTTCTCTGTTTCATCAGCAAATACGCCTGATGAATTACATTTCATGTGAAATGACAGCACTCTTCCCCGAACATATCTGATCTACTCTGTTTTGTCTTTCACACTTATGCACAGAGCGAAAGGGGGACTTTGTTGTGTTTGATTTATGTCAGCACAGGCATACTCACATGTCCAACTGTTAGCACAGAGGTTTGTTAAAGAATAGGGCTTTTTACCTTGTCCCAATACAAGCTTGTCTAATACAAATCATTCAGCATCACATTCAAGCAGGCATAAAACCGAAGTAAATATTATGCATCCTGGTTCCTGCGGAGATATGGTAAAATAAAATAACAAGGAGGCTCCTGAAGCCACCTATTTTCAATCCTTTACGAGGAATGCTAGATTCGTAATCATGTAACATTTTTAGTAGCATTTTTCATCTGGATTAGGAATCAAATGACTCAGAATAATACAGGAGAGAATTTGTTGACATGGCAGTTGCAGTTCCTTGTAATCTATTTGACGAGGTAGCTTGCAACACGTTCGTGGTAATAAGCTCAATTTCCATTTCACCCTGATAAAATCACATCTCATGCCCTGACACCTGTCTGTCATTTTACAGCCAGAGATCAATATTTAATGTGGTTAATGTCAGAGAGTGTACAGACATAGAGAGAAAAGGTGTGTGTGTGTGTGTGTGTGTGTGGGGGGGGGGGGGGGGGGGGGGAAAAAA
>JBBPCS010005715.1:0-10299 GCA_037974645.1 Hollardia meadi
ATGAAAATGCATTACACTTTACTGACCACCAACAATGAAACCTTATGATGAAGCATGCATTATTATAGATGTATCCACATATATATACTGTATACTTCACTTTATTGAACACATACAATGAGAACTTATGATGTTATCTTGATTGTCTTGATATAAAGAGTTACCGAATGTTCTCCTAGCTCTGGTGATAGAATGAATATACAACAGTGTGTGGTCACAGAGATTGCAAGTGCTTGCAGATGCACATGCACGTCTTTAATAAAAAGATTTAGAGAGAAGACACGGGCAATTAGCAGCACCTCCCCCCTTTTCCCGTGTGTGCCTTTTGTGCAGCTATGGCATGAACAATGAGCTGGTTAAATACTCATATTTAGCAGCAGCGTTCAGCTCCTTTGTCTGTTCCCCTCTTCGTCACTGTTCGTGTCTCTCTGGCTGCCTTATTTTTCAATGTTGGCAGCAGGGGTGTAACACAAAGCCACTCTCTATATCCGTATGTTTATTTCACAAAATTCAGACTTAATATTTGAAAGGGACAGGGCTTATGTTGTAAGCCATCTACACTGCTTTATTATCTGTGCAAAATATTTAGCGGCCTTTAATGAACACCATTTCCCACGGAGCTCTGGACCTAAACGCCACAGCTCAGCAAAAGGTGCGGCCCATGTGGTTAGTTCATACATGTCTGTAAAAACAGCAGGACAGATGGGCTACATGTGAACACCAAAAGCTTTTATACAGCAGCGATGACAGCTAAAAGCTTAGAAAAGAGAGGTTTGGTGAATTTTATGGGTATGGATGAAAATGAAAAAAAAAAAGCTCCTGTGTTTTTTTTTTGTGGTCAAAATGAAATCATTGTTAAAATTACAAATGTTTCAATTTCTTACAGCAACTGCATAGTGGAGCTTGTCTTGGAATTCTCACATCTTACCTCTTTAGCATTTAACTAGCTCTGACTTTCAGATACAGACTTGGAACTTGCCTTGCTTCGCACTTCTGAACTGTTGCTGTTCTTTTAATATGCTGTTTTTTTACTTGATTTTCTATGTACAGTAATTGAAACCTTTTTTTAATTTATTTTTTCATTAAATATTATTACTCAGTTGTTTTGATTTCCATCAATGTTTCTCTATTTTTTTAAAAAGTTTTTATTCTCCATCTTATTTTAAATTATTTATGATATTCTGTCCCTGTTTTTACCCATTTATAGTTTATATTGAATTTCTATCACTGTCAATTCTATGTCTTTTATATGTGAAGTTGTTGTATAGCACTTTGAGCTGCATTTCTTCTATGAAAAGTGCTATACAAATAAAGTTTATTATATTATTATTATTATTATTAGAATAGCAAAAGCCATATTCCAAAAAAGTAGAGACACTGTGTTAAATGGAAATAAAACAAAAATAATGTGATAGTTTGCTTATCATTTTTTCAGTTCATTTCATTCAGTACAAACACAACATAGTCGTTCACAAACAAGGATGTGCCGAGGTTCACCAGTTTTTGAAGGATATTACTAAATGGGCTCAGGATCACTTTGTAAACTATCGGTAAACAGTTTATTTGCATTCTGTTTTACACAGCTTCCCAACTTTTTTCGAATTGTTGGTGCAGAATAGAAATAGAAATTGTGTCAATTGGGCGACAGGTCAGTTGGGGGAGGGGTAGGGACACATTTTTGCAAAAAAAGGATGAGCTTCGTATCTACTCCGACTGCATTATGTATTGATATCATAATAATGTATTTGTTTCCACCCTGATTTTCACTATATGTGCCTCCCTTTCTCTGGCCCACTCCATGCGTCCCCATTTCTTCTCTCTTCTGCCACTATGCCTCTGTCACAAAATCTAATTTGCTTTGTCAAAGAAATTAAATACTCCAAACTCTGGACAAAAGCGAAACAGAGAAATGTGTCTTTTTTTTTCTTTTTCTTATTTTGCTATAGGGTCAATTTCAAGCAAATGAGACGAGCCATTGCGAGAGACACCAATTCATCGTCCTGCCTCCCGTTCTGACCTCACCAGCACCAATTTATTCACCACTTAGTGAATAAAGACTGGACCCCGGAGTTATAATTCAAATTGACTCTTCCTAAATTAAAAGAGACTGCACAAGTAGGGAGCACACAAATGCAGGTTAGTTCACTTCCTACTGTATTACCCTGGAGGCATTTCCCCACAGAAAATCTGCTAAATCAAAAAGAAATTAGTTTGTTTGTGAGTATTTATTTATTTTTTTTTTCCAGCTGGGATGAAATAATTTAATCAGTACGTGTTAAAACACAGATCCGGTGCTACTTATTATCTCAGCGAGCTGTCAACTGGGTTCTGGTGCAGTGCCATTTTCAATGCATTCAGATACTGCATACAGACATGTGCACACATGTTGGCATGTTGACCAATTACAATTCCAGTGCACTCGTATGGGGTGAAGATTGTCTGCTGCCCCTGAGCCGCCAAGGTCATGTGTGACAGTTATTAGAACTTGATGGCAGTATTGACGAATGGACCGCCCTTCTAATAGGAGAGAACTGCTCTTACACTTGACTGTGATTGTACCTTATATAATATCATGTGACAAATTAACTTGATTGATTGATTTTATTACTTCCAGTTTGACACAGCACTTAAAGCGATACATTGTTCAACCAGGTTTAGAGTGAGATCAGCACATGTTTGATTATACTGTAATGAACAAAAATATATAATATATACAATATATAATTGTATGGACTAAATTTAGTGAATTCAAACAAACACTGCTCAATTATATTTTATTTTAATGGTGGATCATGTGACGTGGCATGGGATGACGAGCCTATGGAGGATTATCATGCAGCTCTGGAGAGCTGGTTAGCCGCCGTTAGCTTATGGTTTTGGTTTTACAACACAAAGACTTTTTTGGTTCAATCTCACCGCCCTCATCAACCTTGTTTCCAGCAGCAGCAGGCAGCTGTTGTAAGCAAAAACTCAGCCCCCCTCAGCACCAGCTATGGCTACCTGATGAAGACATTTAAACATCTGTCAGCAGGTTTCTCAGAAATTGGTTTTTGGTTTGCGTTTTAGACCCACACGTCATCGTCAACAGAAAAAAACTCTACTGGAAACAGGCTCCTTTTTTTTTTTTAAAAAGCAGCTATTAGTTTGTGAATGTGTTGGCAAACAGTACTCTCTTAAGTTTGTCAAGTGAGTCCTCTCTCACATTACACATGATTATCCAGTGCAATATAAAAATATTGATTAGTGCAGGTTCAATCAAATTTCATTTGTGAGACAGAGCCTGGCATGGCTATTTTGATTGAGGTTATCATTTGGCTAACCATTTTCTATATGTTTGTTTCACATATTGCAAATAGACTGTATGCTCACTTTTCAAAATCCCATTTTTATCCCCCTCGCTTTTACTGTTCCTCTTACTGTCCAACCAGTCCAGACAAGAGAGGATCTGGGTGGATGAAAATATTGATTCTGAGTCTGAGTGATCGCCTGCAGTCATTACTGTGAGCTCAAAGCAATAAGCTTAATTAGCAGCAGCCAGTGTTGCAGCGAGTGTTTTGTCGAGACTTTTTTGCCCTTGGTTTCACATCTCAGGCTACATACAGGCTGCCCGACCTTGTTGGTGAAGGTTGTGTTGAATGCAGCCTCAAAGGAATACCAGCAAACGCTGTGAAGGGCTGAAAAGGAAATTAAAGTTGCTGCATGTTTTTGGATTAAAAAAAAAAAATCATGTAATCTTTTTTTTTTGTTTTGTTTTGTTCAAGGCATTCACACACTTTGTATATACAGTGTGTGTGTGTGTGTGTGTGTGTAGCTTAATATTTGGTTTTCATGCATTGTGACCCTATGCTGTCTAAAACATTCCACGATACATTTCTCCTATTGGATTACTTCAAATCAACACTGATCACATTTCAAATCTATCTGTATTTGTTCTGGCATCTGTACATGGCATTTTTATTGAATTGCATTATCATAATGCATTTGGATGCAGCCATTACTGAGCAGTTCTAGAGGACTAAACTGTGCCAGAAAATGCACCTTGCAGTGTCCTCGAGGCCTTAAAAAGTCTGAGCTGTGGTAGTTTGCTTGTTTCCATTAGTTTGCCAGTTCCCAGTGTGCTAAACATTAGGCTAACTGCCAAACGACACAATGTGGTAGAACTAACTGGTTCTTAGCACAACCTGCCCACCGTCTGCTCTTCCATCCATATGGTCAATTTGTCTTCTGTTCTCACATTGAAATACACGCACACACACACACACACACTTTCCAGTCCTTACCAGAAACAACCCTGCCCTTCTACTTCTTTTTTTCTTGTTTATTTCCTTCCTGCCTTTTTCTCTTTGCTTCCCTCCCTGGCTTCTCATCTCTCTCTCTCTTTCTTTTTATCTCTCTCTTTCCCAGGTAATATTTGGACACACATTCAACCCTTCAGCCGCCTCTGCGTTTGGAACACTCTTTTGTCCGCTGTTTCACAATCAGTTGCTACGTAAGCCGTTTGGCTTCTGCTACCTCCACTGGAGAGTTTATTCCACCCAGAGATTTGTCAGTGGATCATGGGAGTGAAGGATAAGCCTAAACAGAGCAAACATAATGCAGCAAAATCATGATTTCAGCAATAAGTTAAGGCCAGGCATGACATGGAAATGGAGAAGAGAGTCAGTTCTCTGCAGTAAAAGTAGAGACTGTGGTTGTTTCCAGTGTACTTTATAAAAAAGGACAGGTATAGTGTTACAGACTAGCTCCTGACTCAAAGCTGTGTGGCATTCCGAATTATATAGAAATCATTATCTTTATTGGTTTTCTTTTGCATTCTTGCCACATATTGCAGCAAAAATAATACATTAAGGCCACTGGAATCAAGTAAAAACTGTTGCTGTTTAGCAGAACATGAGTCATCCGGCCTTGAGATACAGCAGGGAGCATAAAAAGCTGTCAACTTGCTTGTGTAACACTGCTAAAATAAATCAGATGTCGACAATGTGAAATAACCAACAGGGGTTCGTCGTGAGTTTTCCAGAGCGTGGTTGCCGATGGTTAGACATCGACCACCCTGTCATGTTACTAAACTAAAGACATTTTACTTATTTATTGAAAAAAAAATCAAAAGCAGACAGAAATGCCTAATTCTGCTCAGCTAAACAGCGTATTTGTTACAGGCCATGATAGACTAATAATTACATGGAAACATGTACTGCTGTCCAAAATGTGTGTGTGTGTGAAGAAAGTGTGGAAGATGTCCCTGGATTTGAGACAAAAGTTGAGATGGATGAGCGGCAGCCAAATTGAAACTGGCAGCTGACCACGTACAAAGAGAACTTTAGTGTCACAGCCTCGACGTGTGCTGATCCTCCACCTCCATCAACACCCGGGCTCACATGGACAGCTCTAAACATTTCTTGGTGCAGTGATGAGGATACAGTTATGGCTTCGCTCCACTTTTAATGTGCTTTAACGCATCATTATGAAGTAAATGCTCATTGCACTCATGTAATGGCTACAGAGTAATGACACCATCTGCGTTTAGATTGGTTCCCTGTAAACATAGCTTTCACTCTGCTGTTCTGTCTGCCACTGGGCACAAAATCTCCAGGGAAAATGAAGGCTGACTCATCTGGTTCTACTTTAAAATGTTAGTTCTATCAGATTCTCTCTAATTGCTTTAATTTTGTGCTTATGGGTTCAGTATGGGAACTAGTTTGTATGACGTACAATCTGACAAACTTGAGACGGGTATAAACACAAAGGTGTGTATTCCTGTGTGGTTCTCATGTGTCATTGATTGGTTGCTAAATGTAGGCAGGTCTTATCTAATATGAGCCTGTCAGAGGCAGATTCCAAAGAGAAAAGGAGGAAGGAAACGCCAAAACAAGTTAGTGTGTAGAAGTGAGAAGCTCCTTTTGTTGAGACTTTGATGGACAATGAAGGATAACCCTCATCCCTGAAGTAGAAGAAGAGGAGAAAATAAGCTTTCTCCTACCATTTCAAAGTAAATGATAACAGGTCATTGCAAATATTGGAGGGGGAAATTTTCCGTATTTCATTTATCATTCCTGTCAGATTCCATAATACTGTATGTCCACTGGCAAGACTTTGAAATTTCTAAAGCAGATAAATGGATCTTATTAAAAGTTAAACCAGGAAGACTCATTACACCACCTCAGCTCTGCCTCCTGGCTTCAGTCCATCTACATATTTTCTCGTTTGCCTCAACTTAAAATTCACAAGGGAACTCCCCTCCCCTAACACCCACTGCATGGTTCCAATCACTAATCAGCACGCTCTCTGTTGGACCAGCTAGCTGCGGCTATCCTGTGCTGCCTGCTGCTTCTGCCCTGGCAACATTTCACCAGGTGTTTTTAAACCTGGAACAACTGAAGTGTTCTTGTCCTGACCTGATGCTGTTCCACCCAGGAGTAGGTCTCTGTGGTATGCCTGATCAAGTGTGAAAGTTGTTCAACTCTGGTGTGGTCAAACAAAGTGCTCTGAGGTTCAAACTCAAACCAGTGGTCTAGGGTGTGTTCACAGCAGTGTGTGACACACCTCCACACACACCACACATCACTCCACAAAGAACCATGACTTTTTTCCCACTGTCTGATTCACCTGTAAATGGGCCCTACATGAATGGAAATATTGTCATTTGTGTAACATCACACAGTCTTGGAAACTAAACTGAAACAAGGTGAACATATTGTCACGGTGGATCCTCTTCTCTGGAAAAGTGTAGCGCTGCTATTAATTGAAACAGCTTAAATGCAGTTGAAATCCAGCAAGGGGGGGCGGGGCATGATTGAGTTCAAACTAATTTTAATCCACTCTCAATGGGAGCCCTCGTCATGGGCTTGTCTTTATTTTGTGCATAAGCAGAATCAAATTTTAATTCGTGCCTGCCGAAGTTGTTCTGGCAGAATCATTGCAGTTGCACAGCTGCATTTCTCCCGTTTCTGCAGGGATCTTACTTTATTGTATCATTATGAAGTAAGTGTAGATTGCACAATATAATGGCTAAAGAATAATGACACCATCTGCGTTTGGATTGGTTCCGTATACCTTGCTTTTACAATGTAATTCTGTCTGCCACAGGGCAGGAAATCTCCCAGGAAAATTAAGGCTGACTGGCAATCAAATGGGTGGTGGGAGGAGTTGTCTTTAAGAAAATTAAGAAAATCCTTTTACTCCTAGTCCTGAAGATAGAACCAAAAATGTATCACTCTGAGATTCTCTGGCCAATTAGGGGTGACTTCCTACTCTGAGACATTTGATAAATAGGGCCTGTGAGCTTATCTGTCATAATAGAACCGCAGGGAAGAACGTCTTCTCGCAGCAGAAGAAACAACAACCATTTGACGAGGTATGGACAGAATCATCAATGAAAATCAGTTTAAACGGATCCCCTTCTGCTACAGAATCTGTGTGCTTCTGGTGCAAATCTGTAAAATACCAAACATGATGGCAAACCCACACAGGAGTCCAATTTCCTGATGTTGTCATGTGTTTCATTTGGGGTATAATGAAATCACATTTTGAAAGCCTGATTGCTGGTGAATGTCATCAAATCCTCCAAGATCCTGATCTGATCGACGGATCCTTTAACTCATCAGCTCTCCGATTTTTGTCAGAGAAAGATGCAGAGAGATTGAGGCCATCGGGAGAGAGCTAGATTGTGTGTCGCTGTGGTCTATGAGTTTGTGTGTGTGTGTGAGGAGGAGGAGGAGGAGGAGTGTTTTATTCAGAAAACCTAATCTTTTGATGATGAAAAAAGAGAAAAATATTACCCGTATCTCCATCCCATCAGTGTTGTATCTAAGCTCTTTTTGATGTTTTATTGTCTTTGTGGAGCTCCTGGTTCTTTTTTTCTCCACTTCTCCACATTTCTTTCTCAGGCTCACACACACAGCAGGCGGCTGAAGGTTTGAATGTGTGTTACACATTTGTGTGTGCCAGAGTGTGTGTGTGTGTGTGTGTGTGTGTGTTTGTGTGTGTGTGTGTGCCCTGATTGTTCTCAAAGGGACTTGTTAAATGAAGTCTCCACATTTCGCACTGGGTCCTGCTGTGAATCTATACATCAAAACTAGGAAATGTAGTTTCCACATCTCTTAGACAAGTTGTGTACCTCCTGGTTAGGCTGTTTTTTTGGCACACAAGGGTTTAATGTTCCAGCAATGTAAAGCCGTCCACATCAGTATCAGACGATTTGAACAGATGATGTAGCGCGACGTACTTTCCAAAGCGAGAAAGCGCCAAGAGGGGTGGAGGTCGGGGTTAAGTGGACGGTCACACACACGACTTTCACCCAGGAGACCAGAGTTCGCCTCCCATTTAAAACCAAGTGTCACCAGTCATTTCATAAAGCTGACCACATGATTTTTGTGCCTAAACTTAACCAAAGTAACGAAGACCTTGTGCGTCAGGATAAAACGCGCAGGGCGTGAGCCTTTGTGCGCCGGCCAAAGGCTACCTTGCATGTCTGGATAAGATGTGAAGGGTGCACAACCAAACGTTTGTATGTGACGGGCTGGGATGAGAACGGATTGTTTGAGAAGGTCCTTTGGATGTTTTGACAGATATTGATGTTTAACTGTAATCTGCCATCGCAATCCATTGTAACTGCAGCTTGTGAATCCAAACTGACTGAGCATCGACTGCAAATCTTTTCCCTTAAATTTGTAGTTCTTTGTGAACTGAGCTGAAAACGCCATTTTAGTCAAGGCTTTTACTTTGGGTAGAGGCCAAATGGAAAGGCATAAACATTCATACATACACAGACCCACACACATCTCTCTCTCTCTCTCTCTCTCTCTCTCTCTCTCTCTCTCTCTCTCTCTCTCTCTCTTTCTAAAACATTTGGTTTTGACAGATTTCACTTTGACCATTTTGATGCTCAATAGCTCACATTAAAAGTTAATGTCAACTCTCCCTGTCAGAGAGCCTTGCATCAATTTGCTGCTATTCACTTTCTAAGGACAAGGTCTCTTTTATATTCACCTGCTGCCTCGCAGACACTTCATTTCACACGGCCACTGCTGGGTACATTTTGAAAAGGTAATGCATCACTCATTAAGGCATTCTCCCTGAGCACAATAGGTTAATTCATTGCACTGGTCCCTGATGTAGCCTCTAATTTTTGGTTGGTTTCTATGGTGTATTCAAAACCTGACAATACTGAAGTATTTCTCGTGGGGGCAATCAGAAAAGTCAGTTGTTGATGTTCATGTTTTCCTGTATGAAATCAAAGCAGTGCACAGAGGAGGTCTAGTTCTCGGTTTTGTTTGTGCATCACGACACGAAATTATTGGTGGGAACTAGTAATTATCTCATATATACAGCAAATAATAAAAAAGGACAAATGTTTTTGGCTGGACCGCAAAGGGCCAGCCCTAAGGGTTGCCCTGAGGCTGAGTAAGTGAGTGAGTAAGTAAGTAAGTGATGAAGTTGCGGGATTGGTCAGTCGAGTGGCTACGTCATCAGGAGGCATTGCTCTCGCCTCGCACAGCATTGATGCCGTGTGTGTGTCTGAGTTCAGTGCGACTCTGAGCTGGAGTGTGGAAACCTGACCCGAGCCCGACAGGACCCGACAGGACTGGGCTGGGTTCGGATAAGAATTTAGACATCATGTTCGGGTTCGGGCTACCTGACATGCTGTTGTGTTGTGCTACGGCCTATTCAGTGCTGGAGTCTGTTATTTCCTTGACAACGCATGAACGCAACACACGCTATTTGTTACATTCAGGCAGAGCGCGGTAAATATTCAGCCTAATTATTACAGCATTCAAAGAAAAGTTGGAGAAATGAGAATAGGTCCTAAAAATACAAAGGAGGAGGATATAATATCAAGAATGAGATTTGGACATACTGGTTTGAATAGTACATTAAAAGTAATGAATAAACATGCTACAGGTAGTTGTGAGAATTGTGGACAACAGGAAACAGTGGATCATGTATTTTTATACTGACCAAAGTACTATCAGCAAAGACAGACACTTAAAGACTCAATTCAAAGAAATAAAATTTAATTGGGTATTAGAGAAATGTTACAGAGGTAATGTAGGATACAGGGCTATGTTTAGGTTTTTACAAAGTATAGGGGTTTATTGTCGAATTTAGGGTTTTTCTTTTGTTTTATGTATGTATCCATTCTGGTCCACACTCCTTTCCAGAAGGTGGCAGTAATGCACCTATAAGTTGTTTGCCAACCGCCATTAAACGACAGAAGAAGAAGAATATTCAGCCTAAACCAGGGAGAATGGAGGACGTCAAACAAAACTTGTCATCAGGAAAGTTTAAAACTGCCGAAAA
>JBBPCS010005716.1:0-10297 GCA_037974645.1 Hollardia meadi
ATGATATTTTGATCACAGGGGTCACAGAGGCAGAGCATCTGGCTAACCTAGAACAGGTACTGAAGAGGCTCTCTGACGCAGGGATGCGACGGAAACGTGACAAATGTGTGTTCCTGGCTTCAAGTGTGACCTACCTGGGACACAGAATCACAGCTGAGGGGCTCTGCCCAGTGGAAGGCAAAGTGAGAGCTATCAAGGAGGCCCTAAGCCCCAAGAGCGTCCATTAACTCAGGTAATTTTTGGGCAATTGGTGAATTATTATGTTTTGGCCCCATTGTACAGGTTGCTTCACAATGACACTAAGTGGCAGTGGGATGAGCAGCAAGAGAAAGCTTTCAAGGAAGTGAAAGGACTCCACTCAGCGAAGCTGCTTGTTCACTATGACCCAGCAAAGGAGATCTTCCTCTCCTGTGACGCCTCGCCCTATAGTGTTGGGCAGTTCTTGACGGTGACGGTGCAGAGAAGCCTATCTGTTTTGCCTCACGTACCCTGATGGCAGCAGAGGAGGGTTATTCGCAACTAGATACGGAATGTCTGGCTATTGTTTTTGCTGTGAAACGCTTCCATCAATACCTCTATGGACGAGCTTTCACAATTATGACAGATCATAAACCACTAATGAGTCTGTTCAGCGAGACCAGATGCATCCCACCGCTAGCCTCAGCCAGGTTACAGCGTTGGGCTCTCACGCTGTCAGCCTACCAGTACACTATAGTGTACAGAGCGGGTAAGGATAATGCAAACGCACTGAGTCGACTACCTCTCCCTGAGACACCTGCTGCTACATATGTGCCTCCAGAGACTGTGTTTTCATTGGAGAGGCTGGCAGAGACACCTGTAAAGGCGACCCAGATCAAGCAGTGGACAGAGGGAGACCCAGTCCTTTCCCAAGTCAAGACATTCCTGTTACAAGGTTGGCCCAGTGTGGTGGTAAGAGAGGAACTGAGGCCTTATGCTAAACGCAAGACAGAACTGAGTCTGCAAGATGGCTGCATTTTCTGGGGTTCGAGGATCATCATACCCCCCCCTGGCCGCTCACAGATTGTGGAGGAAATACATGAGACTCATCCAGGTGTCTCTCGGATGAAAAGCCTTGCAAGATCCTGCGTCTGGTGGCCAAATATGGACCAAGATTTGGAGAACAAAGTAAAATCATGCACGCAGTGCCAGACCAATCAGAACATGCCACCACCAGCCTTTTTGCACCCATGGGATGTATTGTACCCCTGTGTTCAGGAGTGTTGCTGGTAATGTAGTTCGTCTCCCAGGGTTTGTGTGTGTGTATGTATTACTCCGCCCTACTGCATGCGCAGCGTAACTTTCTGTGTACGGAAAAAGTATTGCTCTTCCCGGTTCTAGATAAAAGCTGATCTGAGGACAATAAGTTGTCGAGTGGTCCTTTTTAAGAGTAGAAGTTACCACAATATCTATGATATAAACACCACACCCCTAGTTTGTCACGCAGGCTTTCTGTTAGCCACCAGTGTTATATGAGTGTCCAAAAGTTGTAATTTAGTGAACGAAAAAAATAAAAATTAAAAGGTACCCATACGAATAGTATTAGAGTGAAAATTAAAGTATTTGATATTAAATGCACTTAAGTATCTAAAGAAATCTTCTGGAAATAAAGTTACTTCATTATCAAAAGTACAAATAAAAGTAAATTATACATGTATGTATGTACAGTATACTGTCTACTAGGGGTTGACCGATTATCACCCTGGTTGATTATCAGATCCATTATTTAGTATTTTTATGATTACTGGAATCAGTATTTTTTTTTTAATTGCCGATAAAATAATTACATTTAAAAATCTGCTACTTTGAATCAGTAACAAACAACTAAAGTTATCAAATAAACAAGTAATGTAGTGGAGTAAAAAGTACAAATAAGTATAGTACAAAAAAGAAGAAATGGAAATACTCAAGTAAATACTCAAGGAAAAGACAAGTACTTAAAAAATGTACTTAAGTACAGTAGGCTACTAGTTGGTTGCATTCCATCACTGGTAACCATCAATCCACAGCTAACCCTGATGGCATCACTATGACGTCATTAGGGTCACTTTCTCAGACCTGACAAAGCCCCTCCACAACCACAGGTAGTGCAATGTTACTTTCCACTGATGATGTGGCACTTGTATGCTATCAGCAGCTCCTCACATAGGTGGAAACTTAGTGAGGTTTGTGGCTGGTGGATAAGTACGATCAGTGCTGGGCGGTAACTGACTGTAATGTGGATTATACAATCATGTTATACAGTAATGGTTAGTTTGACAGTATTTATATTTTAGTGATTATGTAAAGACGACGCATTTATAAACATTTTATTTTTTTATCTTGTTTGTACTACTTCCTGTTTGCTACAGAAAAGCATGGCATACAAAATTTAAAGATGGTGTCAAATTGGGCTCCTGAAAATATTGTCACAATTTCAAAATCCATACAATAAAAAAACATCAGCGCCAACATACTTTGATCACAATTCTGTGGAAATTGTGAAATTTACAATATTGCTCAAATAATTTGTTGATATACAATTAGTAGACAATTACCAGTCTATAATTAATATAAGCAATTAGTCATTTTGGAGACCTTTGTGACTTTTTACGAATACAGTAACTGTATATTGCCATCTACTCTGTCTTGATTAATTATTTTTCAGGTTATTATAATTGTTCTTATTCAGGCTTTTTTTTGCATTATATTCCTATTTTTCATAAAATATAAACTTATTCTATTGTAAGTGAATCTAGATAAGAATTATACATGCAAGTGGTCCTGATTATTTTCTTCATCATAATAATGCATGAGAGTACTGTGGCTGAGACGGGAGTGAGGATGAAGGAAGCTGACCTGAGGGCCTGGACCAGGTTGAGGTCAGAGAACTCGTGCAGATCCACAAAAGCCTTAAGGGTCTGGAGGTGGAGCTCCTCCCTGTGGGCAGATTAAGGGGAGGAAGACACCAGAGGAAATTATTTACCTTCCCTTTTGGAAGCTGCCCTCAAATCTCTTTCTCCTCCTCCTGGTATTACTTGCTTTTCCTATATTCATCCTCTCATGGCTGCTCTAGTTTTCTTGTTTCCTGTCTCTCTCATGAATTTTACCTTTGCTTTTCCTTCATCCCATCATTAATCTATTCCTTCTTCTCCTCCTGTATCTTCCCTATATTTATTTTCTCTCTTCCCTCTACCTTTTCCCTCTTACTCTCTGTCCTAGTTGTCCTCATTATTTCTTCACCCCCTTGTCTTCAAGCCTCATCTTCTTTATCCTACTGCCTTTTCATTCTTCCCTCCTCCCCCGTCCTCGCCCTTACCTTTCTCCAAGAAATTCTCCAATGGCTGTCTTGTTGAGTCCCTCCTCCTTGTAGAGGAACTCAGCAATCGATTGAGCTCTTCCATCCAGCAGCTTATTCTCCACCAGGTAATTGATACCCTGCATGCAAACACGCACACACACACACACACACACAGTAGATTGTTTACTGGAAGCATACATGTGTAGTTCCCCTTTGACTTTTGTTCATGATTTGGATTGCTGCACCTAAATTTAGTTCACGACATAGTGCTTGAAACACGCACTAAAAACCTGCCCATCCAGTTTAGGACTCATTGGCGAATGACCTCTTCTGTCGTTTAGGTATGAGGACATGCTCACTTAAACACACACACACACACACACTGCGCTGTGGTGCTTAGTTTCATAATGATCTCATCTCCGGTTGGTAAAACAAAGAGAACTCGCAGCTTCTGTAATCTCAATTCCTTAAAACCAATTTCTCTTCCTCTTATCCTTCATCACAGGGTTTGGAGAGGAAAAGGATGGTTAAAAATATATATAAACATATCCACAAATGATCTCTAAAAGTAGCGATCTCTCATGCAACACTGCTGCCTACGTCAACAAAAATACAGTTCACTTTCAAAATAGTGAAATTGCTGTAGGCTGTTGGAGATTTTTTTCCATAATGTCTCTGATGTTTTGAATGCAAATGAACAATGCAAAATTACATTTTTTTCAAAGCTGTGTTATGTTTCTGTCTAAACTGAGGCCCAAGTCATTGGACAGAAAACTAGAAAGAATCCACAGCAGAGCAGATGTGAAAGGGTTTCATCGTACACAAAGCTTCACAGCAAAACGATGTAGCAGCATTCTCTTTAACAACTGAAATAAACAAGGACTTGTTTTAAAATGTAAAAAAAAACCTATAGGATAAAAAAAAACATAAAATTGCTCCATTCATCTCAAGGTGTAATCCAAGTCTCCGGAAGCCCCGAGATCCCAAATTGATTTAAATTGATTTAAATCCAAAATCTTCACTATAGGGGTTCACGCTAGCCCTTTCAGCTACAGTGAAGATTTCAGCTTATAAAAGGGTGTAAGTAATCAATAATAATCAATTTGCAATCTTGGGGCTTCCTGAGGCTTGGATTATGCCGGACAAGCTGTATGGAGCCATGTTTTTTGGTTGTTTTTTTTTAAAATTTTGGTTGTTTTTTAGTTCCTGTTTACTTCAGTTAATTAGGAGAATGCTGTGAGGCTCAGAAATGTTTTGTGGATGAAGAAACTGGGAGTGAGTAGACAATGACTGAATTCTCATTTTTAGGTGAAACACATCTGTTTTCCATATCACCCTTTCATATTGGTTAGAAAGCTTATTTTTCCATGTAATCTTGATCTAGGAATCTAAACTTACTCAAGTGTCACAGTCAACACAAGAAAATATAAACTAAAGAGCCTAAAGATAACCTCTAATATCTGCCCAAGAGTTCAGGAAACCTAAAACAGTAACTTAAGTTCAGAGGAGACCTATTCCAGTAAAGTGCTGATGATCTTACTTTGAATTTGTTGTTTGATCACAACAGTAACAGTGTTTTGTGTCATTCAAACCACAAACTGTGTTGTGGATGTGCATCATTGTCAGTTCACAGACTCACAGCAGCTGCACACACAGCAGCACACGGTGACTCACTGAAGGTGTTTAAAAAGCTCAGAGACACACATTCGAACCATTCAAAAATAGCAGGAAGTAATTTCTTACCAAGCGTTATGCTGATAAGATTGCTAAAACATTTTACTTTTTACCTCTAGAGACTATCAACATGCACACATGTCTGAGCTCACCTTTTTGGGGTCCATGTTGAATTTCTTCTTCCCATTTGAGAACCGTTTGACCCTCTCTATGGTCTTGCTGCAGGAAAAATAACATTTAAGAATTAAAAATTAGTACTAAGGAATAATTGTGACCAATAATACTATATATACATATTTGAGTGCAGTTACACAATATGCACAGGGTAACAACACAGAGCCAAAATTTTGCCCCCTCTACGAGTTAGCCTCTTTACCATTAGCCTCAAACAAACTCATTAAGGGTTTCTTTTAGCAGTCTTTATGAAAAGCAGCAATGTGATACATTTTTATATACTGTGTTTAGCTAACATGTTTGGTCATTAGCCTATAAATAAAAATATATATTCACAAATTCAATAGAACTCCTTGGGCAAAGACTCATGGGAGCTGTAGTTGTTGGATCGCAACAAAATAACAGTTGTTCTATCTTTGCTAAAATGTCAAGGTGCTCAAATGTTACCGTCCGGTATATGGTCGATAAGTCGATACCAATGAAGCTTAAAGGAGTAGTTAAAGGAGAGTTACCACTCATGTATCCATACATTGTTTTCCTGGAAACAAGTGTCCATTTTAATGGGATTAAAAGACCAAATGATATAATAATAATAATAATAATAATAATAATAATAATAATAATAATAATAATAATAATAATAATAATAGTAATAATAATAATAATATTTAAATGAAATTTAAACAGTTTCTTTACAACAATCTAAAGAGTGTTTAGTGGGAGTTCTAAAGACAGGAGTTTTATATAAAGGCAGACTGGTTAGTCAGGTAGGTGTGGGTGTTGTCCCAGATTGAAACTCACTTTTCCTCTGCAGACTCAAAGCTGAGTAGTTCGGCCATCACGTTGTCTATCTCTATCTTTAACTTCTGGACAGGGCAGAATGAAGGAAAAGGCTTCAATGTTTGTTTCAGCAACATGAAGAGCAGGACAAGTCTCTTTTCTCAATGAAGATAAGCAAATAATTAATCAAAAAGCAGTTTTTTAAACTGATATAAATGTGTGTGCATTTACTTGAATATCATCCAGAAGGTCTTTCTTATACGTCTTAATGCTCTCAATCTCCATCTTCTCATCTGCTGTAAAATCTGAGGAAACTGTACAAAGGTTGGAACAAAAGAGATTCTCACGAAATCAGATTCTCTTCTTCATCACATTTAATAATCAGTTCACACAAGTTTCATCACATCAGGTTATTCAGTTGAAATAATGTAATCTACTGTGATGGCCTTGTCATCTCTTGTAGACTTCCTTTGAGATAAAAGCAGGCTTATGGAAACATACTCCAGCTCTCTCATTTTGGTAACTTTTACTGACCTTGTTTCTGTTTTGAAAGTATCACATTTTGTAAACTAAAGGACATGTGTAAAGTGTTGAAGCTTTAAAGCCCTGTCTAGGATTTCAGTATGGAGCCACCTTCATTCTATCATTCATAGATACATCTGTACTAATGATCTGACATCAGCGTGTTGTATATTTAAGGGTTTAACCACAACGTAAGGAAGAGCGATTTCTCTGGCAGATATGCGAGACAGGTGGTGTGGTTTTCATGAAAGACATCTGTCACCGCAAAATACAACTATATATGTTTCGTGAAAAAGACAAGCACGCAAATACATGGAAACATTATTCAAACAGGCTTTGTGGATGCGTTAATGACATTTCCACTCAACCAACACCCCTCCTTACTCCTACATCAGAAGGTCAGGGACATGCAGTGGTGTAGAGTATGAATCATGCAAACCTCTCACAGTGTTACAAAGAAAAAGTTTTAATCAAGGCTTTGTGGTTTCTTAAAGGGACAGTTCACCCCAAAGTCAAAAATACATATTATTCCTCTGGCTTGTACGATCTAAATTGTTTTGGTGTGAGTTGATCAGTTTTGGAGATATCGGCCAGAGTTTTCAGCCTTTCCTCAAATATAATAGAACGTGATCAAAGTGCCAAGAAAATACTTTTACTCAACAGCAATGTCTCTTTAAAGAAATCATGACCCGGTTACGCAAGATAATCCATAGACCTTGTTGTGAGCAGTTTCATGTAGTAACGCACATCTATTCATGGAGGACAGGCTCATGCTCGTGATAGGATGGGATTGGAAACATTAATGCTGTCTTCCTCAGTTTGGCTGTAAAGTTAGCTAGCTTCTCATCCATGAGTAGATGCATGCTTCCTTGTGCTCGGTGATGCATAAAGAAATTACAGCCTACACCAGCTACTCTGTGAGGCCCTGCTTACAGTGGTGCTTTGAGCCAAATGCTGTCAGAATGATAACATGCTCAAAATGGCAATGATAAAATGCTGATTAGGGCTACATGTAACAATTATTTTTACTATCAATTAATTTGACGATTATTTTCATGATTTATCGATTAATCATTTAGTCAGTGAAATGTCAAAAAAAATGATGAAAAAAAAATGCTCATTAAAATTTCCCGGAGCCCAAGGTGACGTCTTCAAACTGTTTCTTTTGTCCAACCAACAGTCCAAAAACAAAAGACTCTTCATTTATTATCATAAATGACAAAGAAAAGCAGAAAGTCTTTACATGCAAATGTTTGATATTTTTGCTGAAAAATTACTGAAACAATGTATCAATTTTCAAAGTTGGCAACTAATTTTCTTTCAATCAACTAATCGTTGTAGCTCTAATGGTAATGCCAAGCAGGTATAATCTTTACTCTGTTAATCATCTTAGTTGAGTATTTTGGCATGCTAACATGAGCTAATTAGCACAAGACGTGTCTGGCGACCATGAATGTCTGGTCATAGCAATTCATAGAAATCCATACAACAGTTATTAAGATATATGAGTCTGGACTGACCAAGAGTCATTGTCATCCCCTGAGCCATGCTGCTAAGGGCAAAAAATCTGAATTTTGAGAATGACTTTGGACTTATTAAATCATAAAATAATGTCTTTTATATTAGACTTACTTTGTTCTTTGAATACTGACATTTCCCCCCTTCAAAATTCAGATTTTTCCTCACAGAATTCCAACTTTCCCCTGTCTGTCTCTGCTGTGTCTGCAAAGTTTGTTTACATTTTTCTAAAAGTAACATGATCATTGCCTTCTAATGCACACTCATATACTAATATTGCTAGTCTGATATGCTTCGGCTAGGCCTACTTGACAGGTTGGACAAACAACATCTACTAAGATGTTAAAATTCAAAATTTGCAATGTAATCTCTGCAAAGACATTCAGTGCATTTTTACTGGTTTGATTTTCTAGCATCATCATTTGTGAATGAGAAAGTGCTATTTAGTCAACTCTCACCCATGTTGGAGTGTCTCACCAGCAGATTAACCGTATTGAGTCTGTATATATTTGTCTTTTTCAGGAAAAGGACAAAGTTTTGATGAAAGAATTATATAAAGATGGACAACATGAAAGCTCCCCAAAAGTAAAGCCAAAACATCATGATCAGCCCCTGGTGGCAGGCTGCAGTATAGGTCATAAATCCCTCCTCAATGATATCAGATAAGTAATGATTCAAACTACAGATGCCAAATAGATTTTTCCCAAAGATTTTTATGTCATTTTAGGAAATAGTTCTTATCACACTGATGTACTGTATATATAAGTGTTAATTTTTCTGCTAAGTTTGGTTTTAATTAGTTATTTGATGCTATAAAAACGGGGTGAAACTTTGTGATTGACAGCTGAGCCCTGCTCGTGATTGAGTCAGGCAGGTGTATTGGCGGTCAACTCGATACTGCGGCTACACTGCCTGATCACTACTGTGTAGACTCTGGCTCCAAATGACGTCACCTGCACAAGATGGCAGCACTCGTATGGGGGATACTTTGTCTTCTTTTTCGCACAGTGGGAAGAAGTGGAGATGCATCATCTGTCGTTATTTATGTCAATGGAATTGCTTAACACATGTATATACAGATACATAAATGTTACCAGTCGATGCAAATCAGATAATTAGTAACACTTACTGTCAAATATGAAACCAAAGTACATCAGTATGTGATTCTTTAATGCTAACATAGTTTTCAACTAGTCTATATGCTACAACAGCATAATATAATTCCTGAAAGTCAGTTACAGGCTTTTGGTTTTGGTGTGCCACCCCAAGAAATTTAGTGACCCCACCTGGCCAGCCCTATATGAAACATTTCTGGGGGCGCCACTGCAAAATCTTAGCATGTTTGGTGACATGGCCGAAATAAAAATTGAGATTAGTTTACTTTGTTTTAAGATGTATGTGTGTGCTACTTCTTTACCTTAGGGTATACAAGTTGGAACTTGTAAGACTTTAGTTTAGCACCACAAACAAAATACTGGGCAGGCGCATCCTTGCCAAGATCTAACAAATCATTACATTCTTGCAATCATAATAAGCTGTGGCTATTGTATGTAGGAAAAGAGTTTTAGGCAAAGCCTTGAACTGACTGAACTGGCTGAACTGAACTGAAAAACATATATAATAATATATATTAGTGTCTTTCTCATTTGCATACCAGATTTCATGATAAACACAGCAGAGTTTTTTTGGTAGGCTACCAGTGAAACAAGAAAGTTTTATCCTCAGTCAGAAGTAACCCTTGTAGAATATAAGTTTAATCAAATGGTGACTTACAAACATTTCCTGCAGAGATCAGCGAGCCGTTCAGTGTCAATGATCTGAACACAAGACTTCCCCACCCTTCCTTTACACATCTTGTGCAACAAAGCTGACAGGAAGTCGTCTAAATCTCCATCTACATAATATTGATTTTAATCTGAAAAATAAGTGTGACCGTACAGTAAACAGCTTGGCACTATGACTTTAAATGTGGATTATTTAAATGTCTAACTAAAGATAGTAACTTCTGTTTTTATATTATTATCATCAGTGTGTGGTCCTGTGAGCTCTTAGTCTGACTGCCTCTTCCCTATTTCAGCTGAGACCCACACTGCATCGTTTTACCAAAGGGTTCAGATGGTGATGAGCTGTATACCGGGCGTCTGTGGTAGAGCGGTCGCCCAGTGATTGGAAGGTCGGTGGTTCGATCCCCGGCCCATCTTAGTCTACATGTCGAAGTGAGATACTGAACCCCAAATTGCTCCCGATGCTGCCCCATGTGTGAATGGTTACCGCTTCTGATAAGCAGGTGGCACCCTGCAAGGTAGTCACTGCCACCAGTGTATGAATGGG
>JBBPCS010005717.1:0-10296 GCA_037974645.1 Hollardia meadi
TATATATATACAGTATGTGAAAGTGTATTGGATCAAAAGAAATATCCTTGTGAGTAAACAGTGCTTTTATTAGACACTCTGACAGCTGGAGGAGCACTAAATTAAATGTGACATCAAATTAGCTACCGTGACTCCCTTGACAAAAAAAAAAAAAAAAAAGCATTATTCCAGGAATAATCACATTCAAATACACTGTCCAAGTGGCAAATTGGACCTGAAGTTTATGTTGTAGGACAACTTCTAAATTAGTGGCAGAGAAACAGACTAAAAAGGAGGCACATGCACAACATGTTGAATTATATATCTCAAACAAGAGCATCTATTGCTGATTTCCGTGATATTATTGTGGGCTTTTTTTTTTTTGCAGGTTCACACCCAAACTCTCACAAAAAGGAAGCAAATAGCAGGTGATATAGGCAGTTTGACGGAAGACAATGAGAACACATAGCTCCCTGTGTATGCAATGTGTGAACGTGTGTGTGAGAGACTCTATATGCCGCATCTCACAGCACAACCGATAAAGCAGAAACTACTACTATTTGCACAGGTGTTACTTAGAAATTATCACATGAAATGAAAAAAACACTTCACTATTACAGTTGTCAATTTGCTCTCCAAAGAAAACGTGTGGGCTCAGGTACAGAAACCGCCATCAACCACAGAAAAAGAGCATATCATAAAATACATATGTATGAGAAGGGCTTGGACCCAGCTCAATGCAAAAAAAAAAAAAAAACAACACAAAAAAACCCAGAAGTAGTTAAAAAAAAAAGAAGAAAAAAAAAGACCTAGCTGTAGTCCTGAATTGCCAACTCGTCTTGTATTCCAGAAGGAGCCTAATGATACATTATGGTGCTGACGTTTCAAGGGTACTTGTTCTGAGGGGGATTTAGTGCAACTCCCTTAGATAAGCTGGCCAACATTTAGTGGGCCTCGAAGCGACTGCAGCCTCTGTTCTCTGCCACATCAAGGAGACTTCTTCATCACTGCCTCGCTGTTTCCTGCAACCCTTTTTTTTTCTTTTTTTTCCTAATCAGTGATGATGTTGTTTTTGTTATTTTAGCAATTATGCGTGTGCCAACGGGCGCCCAGATGAAACTTGACAGATTTAATTAATTGACTTTTCTATCTAGTTAAAGCTAAACCGAGCCGAGTGATATAGGCGGTACCAGTCAAAGTTAAATGGGGGGAAAATATGTTTTCTCGCCGCAATCATGGGGACTTGGAAAAAGACAAATGGGAGGCAAAGACTGTTTGGGGAAATGGAACCTATTTGCTTGATTTAAGTTGGATCCAAAATTTAGGCTGCATCCAAGGGGCTTGTGAATAATTCAGACTAAAAATGCCAAAGAAAATATATAGGAGTTTTTCTCACATGTGGTACATATTTTAGTGATATAAATATGGATGGATATGTGTGGTGATGTTGCAATTGACAAAAACACATTTCTGGAGAGGTGTTGAAGATGCATGTGTGAATATGAGACGTCAGTGTTAAAAGCTACAGAAGAAGATGTTTGTTTCTGCTGATTTACTACTAAACACCTCCCGCGACAGTATCTTGACACTGAAAATGCTCCGGCGCTCCTCAAATTGGGTTTGAGTAAATCGTGTTATGTTGTAATTAGGCATGATATGTGACGGTGCTTTGTCAATGACACAACACCTTACAAAAAATAAATAAAAATAAAAATCTCTAGAGGGCAAGCTGACCTAAATAAATTCTATAGAGAAAAAGAAAAATGCATGTTTGGCATTTGGTGCACTACCTGTCACCACCACCGTGTAATTTCTCTCATGGAAAATTGGTGGGGGCCATTTCATATATTTTATACAAGCCTGGCCAGCTGCCTTGCTGTTAACAGTCTCTGGCCTCCTTTACTTCCCTTGCACCGAGTACAAGGGAAGTAAAATACAGTATGCCGATTGTTTTACATGCTTTTTACATGTAGTTTTCATATTTAAACTATTACTACTTGCAGTTTTACATATGAGTCACCGTCTCTCCACTGTGATTGCTGAGCAGAATCACTAACCTTGCTCTGGTTCAAAAGGAAAAGAGCACAAGGAGAGAACAATCATTTTTTTTAAATGATTGGGAGCACTAATATTTTTTATTTTTTGATTGTTTTCATTGAAATGTCAACTATAATGCATGAATCTGAAGCAATATTTACTTGTACCTAATACATATTTATTATTGATTAGTCTGGTGATTAATTAATTGCTTGGCCTCTAAAAATATCATAAAATGCCAGTTACTATTTCCTAAAGCCCTTGGTGTTGTCATCACTTTCTTTCTTTTTTTTTTCTGCAGTCCAAAACTGACAAATCTTTGATCAACAGCCACATAACAAAAATAATAGCTGCAAATACTGACGATTGAGAGGCTGGAACAAGTTTGGACTTTTTTTGCTTGAAAAATTACTGTCACAATTGAGTATCAAAAAAGTTGCTTTGAAAAGTGGATAATTTTTCTGTCAATTGAATAAACGATTAATTTAATTGTTGCAGCCTTACTGATATGATAGGTGTGCATTTCTAAATCATCCCTGAAATATATCCGGACATAGTCAGCTGAGACTATACATTTTCATTTTAAGTCTGTTTAATGACAGATATTGGTTTCTTTACGTGCAGCACTCTCATCTCTGTAACACTAATATAAATGCTGAGATAACTATCACCCAGATGCACATCAGCACCTCAGGGTATTTCTCCATCTGTCACTTCCTGACCTCAGGAAACCAAAGAAGATTTTCATTAATTCAGACGTGTTCCATACAACGCTTCTGAAACAAAGTGAAACTTGATCCTCAGTGTTATCTGATGGGAGCATACTAAGTATGATGTTACTAGTCACATCTGTGTTAAGCCCTCCCACGTAACACTATGTAATGAAGTGGGATCGCGTTACCGGGTTAAGTACCATGTCTCAGATTTTCAGCTGTTTCGTGTCCAGATGCTTATCGCAGCAGCGGGGAGGACTTGGTAATTTTTATGAGACAGACAGTGTGTTCATGCAAATGAAGTGTCTCATTTAAAATGAATATTAATCAGGCGCACTGTCTGCATACAGTTTGATGAGCACTCAGTCGGAAAGATGAGCTGAGATGATTAAAGCAGAGTTTATCCTTTCCTTCTAGAGTCAAAGGTTTTTGGGGCTTTTTTTCCACTCGGGCTTCCAAACATTCAGATGTTTTTAAATTGAGCGGTCAATTTTATAATGCTAAACACAGCAGAAATGTCAAAACCATGCTTTTAGAATGCAAGTCGAAAGGTGTGAAAACCTGAATGTAAATAAAGAGTGCTCTTTTACAGCACAGAGCGCATCCCTGGAGCTTGACAATGTGAGCAGCACGGCATCGACTCATACAATTGGTTTTCCACAAGGGACCCCGACACAGCTAGCCAGTGACAGGCAGATAATAGCGCTAACTTTAGCCGGCGCGGTCTCTGAATGGCCCTATACGATAGGCTTGTTGAGGGTGACTGATGGCTTGGGTTAAATAATGGGACCATACCTCCTACCTTCCATGTGCACAAAGGCATTTCAACCCCTCCTGACACAAAACACTTCCCGATTGCAAGACAATACAATCACAATCCATTAGAGGAAATTACTTGTACCCACAATGAAAAAACCGAGCTGCAAAATAAATAAAACAAATTACCATGTTAATATTTAACAACAGACAAGCATACAATAGGGATGGGTTACATTCCCACAAGGGAGAGAAATAAAAGCAGAAAGGCCTGAGCGGACGTACAGTTGGGTGAATAAATGCAGATAGATGCGTCGCTTTTAAGGCAGGGCAAATCTGCCTTGAGACAGCTCTCCATTATAATGCAAAGCTCAGACACTATCTATTTTCCATATCTTTCTTCGTTATGTCCTCCCTCAGCATATCTCGCCTAATGCAGCACAAATGGATCCCAGTCAAGGGACGAAAGAGAGGAAGAGGTGGGGTAATAGAGAGGACAGGAAAGAGAGAGAGATGGACTATCTAGAACTGGGAAAAAGGGGGATGTAAAAGATTGAGGAATGGAGGATAAAAGGGTGGGAGGACACATGGAGAGAAATCAGTGAGATGAATGTGAAAGACTGATGAAATGGATTCATGGCTAAATAACAAAAAAGCGGAAAATAAAAGACAGATGAAGACGCAAAGGAAAAGGATATTAGCTGATGTTTGAAGGTCATGAATTGCAGTGAATCCAGCGTACAGCCTTCACTTCAGCGGCTGTTGCTATAGTGGCTCAGGTGGGCAAGTTACCATGGCAACCTCACCTGTTGGCCGTTAATCACCTACCTAGGAGCAATTGGCATGCTGTGCCCACAAATACTGCAAGTCATTATGTGGCTTGATTTTGGATGCGAGCTAAAAAGGCGGCACATTACGTGAATGCAGGGGACTGAACTGCATCCTACTCCCAGTTTTCATGGCCATATAACAAAGAAACAGATATGGTGTATAGATTTAAAACACTGTGACCTCAAGGGTAAATCCAATGTTTGGAATGGATTTCTTTTTAGACAGCTGGATCAATATATTGCAGATTTATTGTGCTGACAAGAGCAATCTTCAACGACACAAGTTGACAGTATTGGCTGGGTTATGGTTATGATAAATATGTGGTGAAAAAACATGACCTCATCTATGGTACCACAGTCTTAACATTATTTTTTTTAGCAATGTTAGCAGCTCCACTATTTTGGTGCATACTTCTAACAACTTCTAATAGGTTATAACAACTATAGATCCCCACATTCATGATCCTCAGTGGATGAAGTCCACCGACTATGGTGATGACCTGACATTTTTGGATATTTGTGAAATATCTCAACAACTACTGGGTGGATTGTTATGAAGTTTGGTACAAACATTCATGACCCCTCTCACAATGAACGGTAATTGCAGAACTCATGACTCATGACACGGTGAACACGGTAAACATTATACATGCAAAAAATAAGCGTGTTAGTGTTGTCATTGTGCACATGCTATCATGCAAATGTTACCATTTAGCTCAAAGCATAGTACACAAGCAAAAGTACAGTCGTACAGAGCACCTAGTAAGGATGTAGACTGTTTAGAAACTGTGTGGAGCTTTAAATATTTCTAAATGAGCTGATATTTGGTTTAACTGATTGGCTAGCAAGATACAAACCCATTTAATATTTTTAAATTGGACAACATATGGCCAGACAACAGTTGGAAACCACATGAAGCACTGTAACCCTGACCTCTAAAGCATACAAAGAGACAAAATACAGGCCACACCCTTTCACACGTAAAACAAAGCTGAACCAAGCCATTTTTTCAAATTACTGCTATAATTTTTCAGCAGTCTGAATTCGATTGAGTCGTGTTTGGAGGGCATCTGCTCAGAAAACCACCATATATTATCTTTTTATTCGTATTTGACTTTTTCAGGTCTTCCCTCTAACCACATTTGCATAATTTTCCAATAGACACTTAATTCCCTGCCAGATTTGAGAAAGGAGGGGGGAAAAATCTCACATACACAAACACAAAACAACAACAGCAATTTCAGCTCAGCTTCTGAATCAGAAGAACAGCAAATTCCAATGTCAATAACACTGATCCCATTGGCGCATGCATTTCAATATCATTATCTGATGCTGAGCCAAGTGCACAGAATATAATGAAATCTTAAAACATGACCTGCATAGCACCCTAGGCTAGGCTAATATGATGCACAAAAGTGCATTATGTATCATGCTGCATACACCCTCTTCAGAGTTGATTACAATGTTAATTCTGCCGTCCATCTGGGCCTGCACGTCTGTGTTTTTGACCACAAATTGCTACGGTGCCGTCTAGGTGGCATAATGATTGTAGCATGAGTGTTACCGATGGCAAGAATGGTCTGGAAATGAGAGCTATGACTGTGTCACAAGCAACCACAATGGTCAGGACCAGAGGGAATTCAAATGGGCTCCACCTGGACTCCACTCACAGCTCAATTAGAGGTAGAAGGGGGGGGGCAGAAAGATCCAGGGGTTTGAACAGAAGGCAGGTGTGTCTAGATCTGCATATCATTTGTATCCATCAATGTCCACAAAATGTTCAATTCATGCATATAAATTAATAGCTAGAAGGAAGTGGTGCACATTAGTAAAGCAACTGACTAAGGAAAAGCAAAGAAGGAAGTCAGAAACTCAGAAAACTGCAGTGGCAATTCAGATAATTCACTTCCATTTCATTCTTTGCTTACCGAAAAGAAGACAGAAAAAAAGATTTACCACTTCACTGCCACTTGAAGGGCCCTGTTATTAAGGCTTATCTGTTGACATTTAAGTTTTGTTAGAACCTGCTCTGCCTGTTATTGTGTGAAATGTCTTGGTCCTAGTAATGTTCCTGAATGTGCAAATATCAATATGAAAGTGTGAACAAATAATCAATGCTGTAATATATTGTGGTGTGTTTTGTTGCAACCAATGCTGAAATATTCTTTTGTGATCATTTCTTTGTCCAGCTTTTTACCAGAGTTGTCTTTGAAAGTGAAAGCTCAGCTCAAATGAATAAATGCAATACATAAATAATTCTGGCTTTTTAGAAATGATTGTCTTGCAATGCATCTTTATTTCAAACATGATGCGTCATGAGTGAATGAGTCTTGTACTGTGAGTTAACCTTTGCTCCTAACCCTAAACTAGCTAGCAAGAGCTTTAAAGTTAATAGTATCATACCAGTGTTCTAAAACTCATTCAGAGCACTGGTCTACATTCAATCTTGAAAAATAGTCTTTAAATATAGCACATCTCTATAAAAGACAACATTTAAAGGATGAAAAATGGAGAGAAAAAAACAGAGCAAACACTCTTGACTTGGTCTTTGTGGTCAACAGTGGTCCATTTCCTTGTTGAATCAGACATTTGTATTCACCTTGTGTTTAAAAGTAAATAATCATCCAAACATAGTTGACACAGAGGTCAAGGGTCATCGTGGTGAATTGCTTTGTTTGCTCCTTGAGTTGTCCAGCAACTTTTTAGAAAATGCTGGCTGGAATGTGAGAGAGCTTCTCTCGTCAAGACCTCGGTGACCTGGCTTTGGAGTGATTGGTTTGCGAGCAAGACTAAACTTGTGAATGCCTGGTAGAACTCTCGAGGACTGACTTCTCAAATGAAAATTGAAAAGTTAAAAAGTTGACGAATAATGTGGATACTACTACAAGGTATCCAGAGAATATATATATATATATATATATATATATATATATATATTTTTTTCATTTTAAACTGTTTTTCTTGGTGCTCTTTATACAATTCAAAGTTAACCCACTCAGACTGCTGTGAAAAGAAATAACCTAGAAAAAACTTGCAACAGCTGCTGGGCCAGCCAAAGATCATATGAACCGAATTCCGGATCATTATGGTACAGGTCACCCCAAGGAGCCCTCCTAGTTGCCAACATTTCTTCCTCTAGTCTTACCCAAGTCCAACTTATCACAGAATGCTAAGAGATAATCATCTATAATTAAGTATTTTGTTTTTCCAAGCCACAGGGAAGAGGTGCCTGCCGAGTAAAGTATGGAAGAAGTGGAGACAGCTCACGGGCTGTAGGGTCCTTAAGTCCTCACTCAGACTCGCAAAGAATGGAGTTTGATGAAAGTCTGATTGGCCTGGGCAAACATCCTCATGGGGTATGTCTCAGGACAAAGGGAGCAATACTCTCCTCTCTTGTCGAGGCAAATGTTCTCAGGTCTGACAAACCACGGCTAGTCTCAAGGTGCCTGGTCTTATCACGAATTCTAAAACCTGATGAGATAGATGGGGCCCCCAGGGTTGTATCAACCTCAGTCTAAATGTGTACTGAATTTCAAGTAAGCTTCTTCTTCCTGATATAGTTTCCCACTAAGTACATTACATTCGCTGCAAGTGAACACGCAAAAAAAACAAACAGATGAGATATGAGATTTGCAGCAGCATTGCATTAAACCATGACTCCAACTAATGTGTGATAGATTCAGCAGCATGGACTCTCATGCTGAGCAATTTACAAAAAAAAGCCATTTAGGATGTACCGGTTTAATTTCACTCGATGCTGACTAATTCTAATTAAGTCATTAAAGACTTGAAGTACAAATCTGCAAACACAAGGGATTTAACGAAGTGGGTTGGGGAACACAAAGAGAGAAACACATTGGCACCATGTTGTTGCTAACAATAGTCGTTCAATCTGCAGGAGGCGATGTTTCGTTAGATGTTTTAAATGTCAAATCAAAACATAATGAGATAGATGTAGTACATTCAGGGGGAGGAGAGGACAGTGTGTGACCTGCGTGTGCCTTTGTGCTTTTACACTCTCAGACACACTTCAGGGGATGGCATGAAAACACACACACACACACACACACACACACACACACACAATCCAATGACCTTGCCTCGTGTTCTCTTGGATGAGCGGCAGAACGTGTTTGGGTTGGACTCAGCAGGCAACCTCTCTAAATCTAAAAGCAGAGATCTCCCGGGGTGAGGTAGCCACATAACGGTCGGGGATAGTTAGCGAATGTCCAAGTACAGGAGCAGGCTGTAAACCACAGCTTTTACAGTGGAGCTTACACACATGTACACCCATTTACATACATTGGACTGTTACAGGCTGCTACACTGGATAGTCTGTTACAGAAACAGCCTGTGGTCCAAGAATTAAAAATGCAAACTGTGGATTCACATAAAGGGTTTGGATAGATGGACCCGGAAGGTCTGACAATTGTGGTATGATTGGACTGGAAAGCATAATAATAGGGTTTGCACCAAGATCCTCTGTAAAAAAAATGTATTGTGTGTTCGTTGGTAGCTGGAATGCACTGTGAAAGACATACACACACAGTGTTATTCTATGACAAATTCTCTTACACAGTTGCTCCAGTTCTTTCGTGGTCTCTAAAACACCCTTTAATTGACATAGAATCATCCCGACTTTTGACCCAGGCCTAAGTCCTACTCTGGTATAATGTTATGCATCCACTTACACCGCAGCCACAAACACCATTGTGCCCTCTCCGGCAGAGCAGATAAAAGCAAGGAAGTCAGTAATTGCTTTTGACTTACCAGAGTACCACTTCCAAAATAAGTGGAAATTTTGCAGACCAACTCGGAGCACAGCCATTTTAATGAGATTGCCTCCTGTTTATGCAGACGGGATAACAGAAGACTCTCGATTGAAGGCATTGGCCTATTCCCAATCAATATTGAGTGCTCCAATGCTGAAAGGTCTCTGGATGGGACCTGTATTTAATTTGGCTACAAATATTGGCTCATAAGGTTTTAAAGAGGAGTCATCCAGATAGTTTTTTTCTTGCGAGTCAATTTTTTAACCCAAGAATCGTTATGTCTTTGCAGCCAAATAAGACGAATGCATACATTTCTCTATTATCAACTACTGGCATGGCTCCAGGTATTGGTCAGCCATTCGGTTAACCATTTTGGTCCAGACTGAAATATTTCAACAACTCTACGATGGATTACTAAAACTTAAATAAAACTTTACTACAGAGATTAGCGTTTCCCAGTTGATAAATGATTGCCTTGATGATCCCCGACCTTTTGTCTAGTGCTGTACTCAGGTCAAAATTTTAAATTTCACAATTCTTTGGTTTAATTAATAGTAACATTTCCATTATCCTCAGCTTTTGTGTTGGGTGCTAAATAACATGACGAAGTAAGATGGTGTACATGGTAAATATCTGCATGTTAGCATCGTCATCATAAGCATGTTAGCACGTTGATGTTAGCATTTAACTCTAAGCACCACTTCCTAAGTAGAGCCTCTCAGCTGCTACTGGGGATGTAGACACTTGTTTAACCTAGAGAGACAAACCTGCATTTTGAAAAAAAAACAAAAAACATATGAATTAGACAAACATGTGACGCCATAATGCCCACCTAAAATTTGTTGTAAATTTCGACAATCTTAGCGTTGTGTAATGACTCATGGCACCAGTGTCAAATCATTTTGATTCCAATCTCACAGTGTCTCTTTTTACATCGCTGATGACCCTCTTTAATCATAAAACCTCAGACCCTCTCAGACAGAACAATACTGACTCTTTTCTGGGGAGGCCTGTTAGCCATCTCTATCCCATACTTGGGGTGAGGTGCCCAAAGCTGAACTGAAGGGGACTTTCCACCCCTCCATCCTTTCTCTTTTCATTATCCTCATGTCGTTTTTGTATCAACCCAACACTGGAATGCTATTGAACCTGCACAACAGGCCATCAGGAGTGTGTGTGTGTGTCTGGGGGGGGGGGGGGGGGGGGGGG
>JBBPCS010005718.1:0-10294 GCA_037974645.1 Hollardia meadi
TGTGTGTGTGTGTGTGTGTGTGTGTGTGTGTGTGTGTGTGTGTGTGTGTGTGTGTGTGTGTGTGTGTGTGTCAGTCCCTTGGATTTTTCGCTGCTGTAACAGGCTGAAGAGGTTATTTATTGCTGGAGAGCGCCGTGCCTGGCATTCTCTCTCGGTACACATTGTCATGTGGGAGTAATGCTGCTCTTCTGAAAAGCAATTAAAACCATCTGGAATAAAATAAAAACTAAAATAAAAAATAGCTAGCCACCCCAAAGTCCATGCCCTTATCCAACTTTGAATTTAGAAAGATGTTTTGTACGTTTAAAAAATAAAAAATAAAATCATAGTTTCTGGATAGGTTTGGGTGAATTCTGGTGTGACGTTCAATGAGCAGAGAATGAAAATGTTCTTTTATGCTTATTTTGTGCTTGTTTTCCCCTTAGTTGGTCAAAACATAGCCACACAGAATAAAATCTAATTTATCTCAAACGAAAGTCTTCAATAAAATCTCATTACAAAATCAGGTTACTTGACCAACAATGTCTGCTTGGTTCCAATCAGATCCGGTTGAATCAGAGATTGTTTTTTCCATATTACTGAAATTGCCCTGACAATCCATAAAAAAAAACAAAAAACAACTGCTTGTGTTTCCTCTGAGTCAAGTTAAAAGCCATTTTATGTTTTGGTCAAGTTTCACTAAGCAAATAAATCCCGCAATCCTTAGTAGAGTAATGAGTAGGAGTGAGACTCAAGTTGAGCTTATGTGATTCTGATGAGGCCTCCCTTCTAAAGTAAATACCTGCTGGTTTAGAGCCGTCAAAAACAGACATGAAAACATTTCATTATATTCATGAAAAGGATACAGACCAGACAAGATAAGGAAGCCAGTTATTGATGGGAAAAGGTCACTCGATCTTATTCCCTCAACTTCCCTCCTTGGCCACGTGGGGGCAGCAGAAACAAGCTGTAAGCAACACTGACATATCATCACCCTTTAAGTTGTTACAGCAAAGTTGTTACTTATTTAAAAGTTGCTTTTTTACACATCCAGCACTCACAGAGCAGCATTGCCATTCATTTGGACTTGTTTTTCTGGCCAAGTGGTTAATGTAAATCCAATATTTGCTCTTTTTTTTTTTTTTACCTCCACCTTTGGTCTCCATCAGCTTTTGAGGAAAATATGTGGCTCTTTACCTGTTAAATGCTCAACGATGTTCACCAGCTAACTGTGTCTGTTTGGTGCTAAGCAAATAGTGTGGGTTTCGATAGCGTTGTTGCTGAAAACAGCTGTCTACTGCAGCCACAACCAACGCTATGAGAGCCGAGCAATAAAGTTACGCATCAAAACTGAAACTCACTATAAATCTCTGCAAAGCCGAGCAGAGCTGCAGATTCACATGCTAATTGTCTGTAGGATCATCACTTTGAGCAACACCACACTCACACTGTCACATTGTTTTTACTGTGACATTTGATACACTGTGATTATATTTTTTAATGAATGTATCAGATCTGTAGTGTGGAAGGTGCTGCTTGGAGTGACAAATCCACATAAAATTATCACTCAATCCAACCATTCCCCCTTGAGTTTTCATAGCATTTTAGCTTCTTTTCACTTATTGTTTTGGTTTTATGGCTGTTTTGGTTCACTCAGGTCTCATCAGCAGGCCAAAAAGCTCTAAAATCCCAATGTATGCTATCTGCCCAGCACCAAACAGCAGACACGGAAAGTTAGAGACTGAACACAGTGGAGTATTTAGCAGATAAAGAGCCATATATTTCCCTTGGGAGTGGAAAGTGGAAAGTAAAATCTGGAGTCATACAGGTGGTCAGAAACACAACTACAAACAATGATAATGGTGTGGTGTTTGTTGTATTTGCTAATGGACTTAAAAGGTGATGATATATCAGTGTTAACAGCTTGTTTCACTGCCCCAAACAGCTGAGAAAAAAACAAATCAGTTAATGCAGCTTTAATTCTGTGCAGACAAATATTTAATTTGTCATTTAATGCTGTACTAATTGTGATTTTCATGTGGTATTAACTCGTTGTATCAACCTCAATAACAAATGGAGGTTGGAAACAGCTGCACAACGTTAATTGATTTATGTCGGCAGATGTGGCCATTACACCCAGAGGTAACAACAACTTCAAACTTAACTGTACATTTTGACTTTATTTCCAAAAAGTATCCTGTACAGCTTGCTAAGCCACATGTAGAATGACAGTGCACCCTAGTGGTCGGTTTGCTCACTTGCACTAAATGTGGACTACAATTACAATGAAGTCATGTTTCCAAGTATTGTAACACTGTCTGATAATTATACAGCCGCTATTATACACATTCACTACTATAATACAGACATGATCATAAATTACAAACTGCTCTGGTTTGCTCAGAACATTCTGAGAACACTTTCAGTCGGGATAACAGTAGGAATATATTTGAAGGCTGATGTGCCCCAACAAACATTTGCATGTCAAAAACTTACAAGCGCTTAGGAGACATTAGTATTTATGTACCTTATAAAGTCTAAATTTCTTTATGTTAGAAAATGTCATAATACACTGTAATACATACCCGGGGTGTGGGTTGAACCTGTTCCAGCTCTTCCAGCACTCCAAACTTCATTCATCTTACTTCACCACAGGAAACCGCTGCTACATCAGCTCCCTAGGAAATAAACTCCTGATCTTCCCAATGACAAATAAAGACTTTTAAACATAAATATTAAATAACTGTTTGTCACTTAAACATAAATTAAAAAAACAAAAACTGTTTGAGTATGGTTTCAGAACTCGGGATCGCTGCCCATGTTGCCAATTTTTTTCAGTGATTTGAATAAAATTAATGAATAATTAAGTGGCAATTCAGCCTGATGATCAGACTATTGGAAAATTACCATCAGAGGGAAAAGTGGTTCTGAACTAGACACATACACTTAAGGTTCCAAATAAAATGACACTTGATCTTTATCAGTAGATTCACATACAAGATATCTGCAAGGATCGAAGATTTGTATCAAGAATTTCCCGATATTTTTTTATCTCGATTATTTCCAATGAATATTTTTCAGCAAAATGTTATCACTGTATAAGGAAATTGACAGAAATTGATTAAAAACGCTGTTAGAAAGAGAAATAAATCTCTGTATTCTGCGTGCCCATGTGGTGAGCAGACATCTATATTGTCACACAAGTCACACACACTAGAAAGATGTTGATACAAAGGGAGGAGTTCAGTGAACCGCAAAAGCACTAATGGGATCCCTGACAATATAATTAACTAATGAGGCTGATGGAAATGACTGCTCTCTGTCAGCAGACACCCACCATCCTCCCCCAAATTCTCCCCCTCTCTGGATGCTCTCTCCTCACATCTGCTGCTGCTCTCTGCCTCAACAAATCCTCTCATTTAGAGATTCATCATCTTCACGCTTATCCTGAGATATTCTCTCAGAGCTTTTGATTATAAAACATACAATCAACTTAATTTTGAACACGTGGACCAATGATGTAACTTTGATGTAACTTGACTTATTCTCAGAGATATTAGGACTTGAAATGATTGTTTTCATCCTCATATATTCACTGTCTTCAAATTACAGTTTTTATCAGGAGTTTGAATTTGTTTTAATTTAAAATGAAACAAAACTGAGAAAAACAGAAAGTCTTCAATTCACAGAAGCAACAGAATATTGAACATTTTTGGTTGATCAGTGACTTAATTAACTAATAATGATTAATTTAATGTCAGTAAACTAAAGCTGCAACTAACAAGTAATTTTATTATTGATTAAACTGCAGATTATTTTCACGGTTAGTTGACTAATCATTTTGTCTCTAAAATAAGGTCCAGGGTGACTAATGTCTTGTTTTGTCAAATCAAAAGTCTAAAACCTAAAGATATTCAGTTTACAATTATATAAAACTGAAAACCAGCAAATCCTCATATTAGAGAAGCTGAAACCAGAGGATGTTTGGCGTTTTTGCTTAAAATTTTTTTTTTTAAATGATCTAAATATTTGGTGAATATTTTTCTGTTCATTGACTAATCGATTCATGATTTTACCTCTACGATCAACGAATCCATTAAAGGCACAGTATGTAGTTTCTGCCACTAGGGGTCTCTCAATAAAACCAGAACAAAAGACGTAGGTAGCGTTGGATCATGGGAGTTGTCGTCACTGTTAAACAACCACCGTTGCTGCTGAAAATCTATCTGACGGGCCTCAGGCAGAAATGCTCACAGACAAGTTGTTTTAAAGTTTTATTCACGTTACGTTTAGTCGCGTTCACCGGCTTCCTCACTCTCTGACCCTCTCACGAAGCTCGGCCTGCTGCGAGTGCATGAGTGTCCTTCATAGCCCTCTGGGGCTCAAACTGCAGGTGCACAAGTTAAGTGAAACCTAATTCCATTTTTCTTCTGTTCAGTAAATAAGATTATAATAATTCAGAAGGCCTAAAATGTCTTGTCTACTTTTAATTTGATTCAAATAGGCCAAGTATGAAAAAGAACTCGATGTAAAGAAAGATACCAAAATCCTTTTGTTAAAAAAAACAATTTTTTTTCTAGCAGACACTGGTGCATCCATCTGCATGACCGTTTGATGAAGAGACTATTTATTCCAGCCATTGACTGATTGGCTAACGTCGCTGCTGGTTAACAGTTAACCTCTCTTCATGCTTGATTTCATGGTTAGTGCAACAATACCTGAAAAGCAGAAAGGAGGTCAGAAATGTGTGATTGTTGAGTCGCCACCGTGGCGCTACAGAAACATGACTGTTACATTGTGTTGAAGTGTCACTGGCTGCCTGCAGCCACTGATTTATTGCTGAGTCACAAAAAAGACTTTCTTTGTGTCTGAGGATAAAAGCCAGGAATGTTGGACGCTCCATTAATTAGACGGTTTGTTGTGCTTTTGCATGGGGACGCTGGTAATGATTAAGCAACTATGCGGTCTCACACACACACACACACACACACACATGCATGCACACAAACAAAGGTGCAGACATGATCTTTTGATTTTTAGTATTTTGGTATAATTCTACTATTTTTATATAAACTGATGAATTTCATTGATGATTGTTTTCAAATACTGGAAATACTCCATTACAAGTACAATACCTGCATTCAATTCCACTTAAGTACAGAAGTATTATCAGCAAAATGTATGTAAACAATCACAAGAAAATTTGCAGCAGAATGGCCCTTCAGAGTACTCATAAAAACTGACTACATTATTTTTAATACCGATGCATAAGCATGTAAACAACGGAGCTAAATTTAAATAATGCATTATAATCTGCAACATTATGTCATATTTTATTAACTCATGGGATATTTTGACTGTAGAAATCTGAAACTGCCAATTAAAGCAACTGCAACTGTCAAATAAAACGTGGAATAAAACACAATATTACAGTAGAATATTTTTCTCTGACATACAGCGGAGTAGATATAGGCTCTAATGGAGCAAGAAAGGGAAATACTCAAGTAAAGGTCTATTCAAAACAGCAGACAAGTACGATTCTGTAGAGCTAACGGTGGTTTAACAAAGTTTCCTCCATTTCCTTTTGAGTTGTCTCTCCTTGATCCCTTTTTTTGATCCCTGAATCCTAAAGAGGGAAGTTTTAGTCCAGCCAAAACAAGGTGCAACTCTAGCTTACTGATGACGATGAAAAAGCCGTATAGAGGGCAGCTGTGTGGATCATTTTACAACAGTAGAGGTCAGTATAAACATGTTTAGTAACTGCATATTCTTCCACGAGTGCATGTACTGTAGATGAAACCTAATGCCTCTAAACACTCTCAGTTTTACGCTTCCACCAGTCCCATGGCTTTATGTTGACAGTGCTCTGTATCCTCACATTAATGTTATATCTACACAGCACTCTCTTCTGCAAGTACAAATACCTCATAAGTGTACTTAGGTGCAGTACTTGAGTAAATGTATCTAGGTACATACCACCACTGGTATCAAACCGCCATCGCTGTGATTACTGGACAACCTGCTCCACTTCCTGAGTAATTATTACAGCATATTCAGGTATCACCTTATTCACCCACTCATTACTGTATGCTGGAGCTGCCACACAAACTGCCTGCCAGTAATGCTGAGGGAGTGTTGAGCAAGTGAGTACAGAGTCATATTGTTATGTTTTTTTCTCCATCTGCCATGTTAAAGCTAATGCTAACTTTAACACCTGTTAGCTTACTTAGAGATCTCCACTAGAAGTCTATGATAAAAGCTGTTTTTCACTCCGAGCAGAACTTGTCGATCCACCTGCGTATTATCTATATGATTGTTTGTACCTGCTTTAATCAAACTATTTGGTCATTACACCTTCATCAGCTCCTTCCCATCCACTGTTATTTCTTTGATATGATCTCCTAGTCTTGTTTTGTGTGTATTTTCTGGCGATGGATGGGTACTTTAAACAGGCTACAATGCCAATATAATATAGGTGCATGAAAGAATCCAATAGCCTGCATTTGTCAAGGAGAGATAAGTCTCACCATGCACTCTACATTCATTTCTCTACTCCATCCCAAATCACCGATATTACCATATTTTTTAATATTATCTCAGGCCGCTGTTTAAAAATAAAACATGAGAGAGAAACCTTGCTTCTTCTTGCCTCCTCTTTATTTTCTCTCTCTCTCTCTCTCTCTCTCTCTCTCTCTCTCTGTGTGTGTGTGTGTGTGTGTGTGGTATGAGTCCTTCCCTCCCTCCTTTGGCTGTAAACTTACTGACCCTCTTTGCTGCAGCAGTTGTGCTCATCTCTGCATTGACTCCTTCTGTGGAGAAAATCAATAAGCAGGGGTCAAAACAGCCACTGAAGGAAGGAGTATTGGTAACACTATAAAACCTTCAGCACAGGATTTATCGAGGATGCAACCTCAATACAAAGTATTGGGCTTGGTGTGATTTTTACTTGTCTGTAATACGTCTTCTTCACATGTAAGCTTATTAGCTTGATCATCACAATGAGCCCTATTTCAAATACGGAAAAAAAAACGAGTTAAACGTTGAAAGACAAGGCTACAGAAAGACTGGAACGCCAGTCAGCTTACATTATGGTTACGGCGCATTTGAACGCACACTCTCACAGATGCTTGACACACACAGGAAACGTCTGATAGGCCTAATGTGAAGACATCAGCCTTTCCCCTTTCCACGCATGCCTCTCACCTCTCAGCACTCTCAGCCCTCATCACGAATGTGCCGCCGCGGAGTGTCTTTGGCTCCATGCCTGCTTGTATCCATGCCGCGTTCGAGTTCCTTATCAGGTGTCAGATGTGGGGCTTGGTGTCAGTGAAGTCCCGTCCATTTCGCCTCACACTCTGCTTTTTGAGCTTTATTATATGGGCCAAATTACAAAACAAACACATGGCTCACATGCAAATTATAGCTTAATTTTCTTTGTTTATATAAATTTATATATTTTACTGATTTTGTTGATTTATTTGGGTATTTATTACTTTGACTTTGATGTTCAGTTCAACAGTAACAGCTTTTTCCTGTTCCAAATTATCATTATTATAACAGCCTTAAAAATCAGTCGAATATCTATTCTAGACCAATTGTGCTCCCTAAGGAATTCATGGACACATTTAATACATAATATTCCATCTATAATCTATAATCACACTGACCAAATGTCACGTCAGTCAATAGTTATTGCTCATCTTTGTCCCCAGCAGTCTACACAGGAAGGAGGTGGTGAAACATCTGGTTTATCTGCGGCCATGTTCACACTAACATGGATAGAAAATAGAAGCTTTCAAGCTTTAGATGTCCTCCATACAATAAAATTCCATTTAGGTGTGGCTCTGTGATTGCTTATGCAGTTGTTATCACAGTTGGTGTCATTGATGCATCTTTCTGTTGTAATATGAGTGAATGAGTACACCGTAAAATTGTGCTAATGCTAATCAAGGCTAATGGTAAATCCATGGCTTATCTATAGAGACTGCTGTGCAGAAAGTTAGTTTAAAACTCCTGCAGTTATCTGACAGGAGGAACACAGCATCTACATTAGGAGCCAAATCTTACAAATCTTCACCACTGAAATAAAAAAAAAAAATGCTTGTGCTTGTGAGGCCAATGCTAGTGTAGCTTAGCTTGAGAATGTCCCACCCTGAACTGTCTGCAGAGTTTGGAAAGTCCCGTAGCACAACCGTGGGAATGTCGGACATGAAAGCTTGTGTCTCAAAACCGGGATAAGTGAATGAACCAGTTCAGATGCAACGTTGTCCCCTCGACATTACTGGCAATTAGCTGCTGATAAGTGGGCAGGAAAGGCAGCAGACAGTGTGTGAATGCCACCAGAGGGCTCGCTGAACACACAATGGCCTCAGCAGAGCTAATGTTGCCACACGCTAACACCAGCAGATCCAGGAGGCGGTGGAAATTAGTTTTCTTTGATTTGAACAGAGGTTGTCACTGAAAGTGTGAATGAAGCAAATCCTCTGATTTGTTCAACTAAAACATTATATTTTCATATAAATATGGCTACTGTTATCAAATGAAATACCGTCTATAATTCAATATATAATATAACCAGTCAGAAACAAACAGAAGATGCAGTGGTTTGTCAGTCTTAGTTTTTAGCCACATGCTGTAGAAACAACTTGGTATCTTACTGAGAAAATCTTTTTTATGAGTAACAGGACCCCGAACTTCATCGACAAACAATCCAAGGACAAAGACGTCACAAAGATGAAGTTCAGTATAAATTAGATCTAAAAGAAATACGTAATTCCACTCTGTCAGTGGCTTGTTGTCCATCAGTGAGTGCTTCATGTCATTGATCTTAAGGTTTGATATTATAGGATCAGAAATCTAAAAGAAAATGTCTGATAAACATTTCAGGTTTGTTGTGTATCAATGTCTTCACAGCAATGCCAAGAATTTTTGCATTTTAAAGCTACACACAGACAATTTTGGGCATAAAATACATGACGCATGAAAGCAGAGGCAGGGCTGTGCAGCGAATATAAAAGGTTACAGCCTGTGACAGATCAGTAATTTTATAGGTACTGGCGCGCTTCATTTGGTCACCTGTCCTTATAACTTCAGGGAGAGAGTCAGAGAGTGAGGAAGGAAGTCGCCGAGCGTAACTAAACGTGAATACCGTGAATAAAATTTTGAGACAATTCCTCGTCTTTGAACATTCCTGCCTGAGTCACATCACACAGATTTTCATCAACAATGGTGTTGTTTAACAATGAAGACAACATTTTGTTTTCACTGAGAGACCTCTGGCGGCAGAAATTACATACCGTGCATTTAAGTACAGTACTTTAGAATTAGGAATAAGAAAGGGGTTAATGTAAACGTTAGGCTTTTGATGGAGTGGGTAAAGAGGAAAAACATTCTAAAACACTTAAAACTTGCCTTAAAAACCACCTGACCAACATTTGGTACATCACACTGACATCACGGTGACATTTCCGAATTTTGGCTCGTTTTAAATGGTTTAAATGTCAGATTCAAGTTCAGGTTTTGTTTGAAAATATGCCTCCATCGAAACCCTAATCCCCAGTAAACACACAGACTTCATTCAAGCTGATAATCTTGATCATTGGGTGGAATTCTCTCTCTCCCTTTGATGTTTCTCCAAGCGTGACTATTTATACAGCCACCACTTGTTTTCTGGAAAGTGCAAGCCTCTGCTGCTCCATAGATCCCCACTGTACACAAGCGTATAAACACAGCCCGCTGCCATCCTTATCGACAGGAACCCAAAGTTCCTCCTGTGGAAATGTCTTTGTTCCCCCTCGGCTGCCACACAATGAGCGCGACTCTCTGGAGTCAGCTGAAGGCACTGCAAGCGAAGGCCTTCACTCATTCCACACATAGCACAGCGAAGGCGCTGACCTTGGCAAGAAGCTATTAAAAATGTTCTCCACCGAGCACGCATGTATGTACAGTCACCTTAGTACACAAAAACACAATCCTGTATGCAGCAAAACATGTTTCAGTGACAGCCTCTAACTTAAAATTAAAGGGAGCTCTGTAAAAACGACAAATTACTGCACTAAAGACTGCAGGTACATTTTCTATATTCTACGTATCCTTCTGTCATATCACATCTATCAACCCTCAATCTATTTGTATCTAGTGCTGCAACTGAAGATTTGTTTCATCTTTGACAAAGACACAGAGGATTTTATTCAAATAATCGATTAGTCCTTTTGATGATAAAATGACAGAAAATAAAGAACAAGACTAGGTGAAACCTAGTATATGGCTGGACCGCCATTATACTTAACAGTAATGTTGTCAGGACACCATAATT
>JBBPCS010005719.1:0-10293 GCA_037974645.1 Hollardia meadi
CTCAGTCTTCTCAGCAGGTGGAGACGACTTTGGCCCTTCTTGTACAGGACATCTGTGTTATTAGTCCAGTCCAGTTTATTGTTGAGGTGAACACCAAGGTATTTGTATTCCCCCACGATCTCGATGTCCAAACCCTGGATGTTCACCGGTGAACTGTGTGTCACCTTCCTGTGGAGGTCAATCACCATCTCCTTAGTCTTACTGACATTGATGTGCAGATGGTTCAGTTCACACCAGTCAACAAAGTCAGTGATGACCTCCCTGTACTCCAGATCGTTTCCCTGTGATACACTTCCAATGATGGCTGTATTATCAGAGAACTTCTGGAGATGACAGCTGTCCGTGTTGTACCTGAAGTCCGATGTGTACAGGGTGAAGAGGAAAGGAGCGAGTATGGTACCCTGTGGAGCACCTGTGCTGCAAACTACCACATCAAAGACACAGCCGCGGAACCTCACATACTGCGGTCTGTTGGTGAGGTAGTTGATGGTCCATGCAGCCAGCTGACAGTCTACTCCAGCTCCTTCCAGCTTCCCCTGAGCAGTGATGGTTGAATTGTGTTGAAAGCACTGGAGAAGTCAAAAAACATGACTCTCACAGTGCTCCCAGAGTCCTCCAGGTGTGAGTAGGATCTGTGAAGCAGGTAGATGATTGCATCTTCCACCCCAATGCCTGGTCAGTAAGTGAACTGAAGGGGGTCCAGCTCGCTGTTCACCAGGTCTTGAAGGTGGTGGATTATAATCCTCTCCATGGTCTTCATCAGGTGAGAAGTTAAAGCTACCGACCTGAAGTGGTTGGGCTCCCTGGGCTGCGCAGGGTTCTTGTTGGGTGAGTTGCTCTGGAGAGGGCTGAAGAGGTGATGCCGACAGGTCTGGGCTCTGGTGGGTGGGGGAGGGGGAAGGAGCAGCAGGGGGGGAGCAAGGAGGGAGTGGGGGCAGAATCAAATCTGTTAAAAAACAAATTAAGTTCATTTGCCCACTCCCGGTCTCCAGATTCTCCTGCTGTCTTTGCTGTGGCCAGAGATGGTTTTCAGGCCTCTCCAGACCTCTCTGGCGTTGTTTCCCTGCAGGCGCTCCTCCAGTTTCCTCCTGTAGCCGTCCTTTCCTCTCCTTATCTCCTTCTTCAGCACCCTCCTCAGCTCCTCTTTGTCCCCAGATCTAAAAACCCTCTTCTTCTCATTCAGAAGGGCTTTCAGTTCTGGGGTCACCCAGGTTTTGTTATTGGGGAAACACCATACCTTCTTGGTAGGCACAGTGTTCTCCACACAAAAGTTAATGTAGTCCTCGATGCATGTCATTAAACTGTCAATGTCCTCCCCATGTGGTCCGCACAACACTTCCCAGTCTGTGGCATAAAAACACTCCCTCAGTGCCATACTGGTCTCCTCAGACCATTTCCTCACATACCTCTTGGTTGGTGGTTGTTTGTTTACCATTGGTATGTAGGCAGGGAATAGGTAAACCAGGTTGTGGTCAGAATGGCCAAGGGGGGGTGGGGTGCAGAGCTATATGCATCCTTAGTGTTTGCATACAACAAGTCGAATGTTTTATTGTCTCTGGTGTGACATTTAACATATTGGGTGAAGGTGGGGAGAGTGGAAGACAGGGAAGCACGATTGAAGTCCCCGGAGATGAGGAGGAGGGACTGAGGGTGCAATGTTTGCAGCTGTGACACTACAGTGTGAAGGAGCTCACAGGCTGCAGCAGCGTCGGCCGACGGGGGGATGTACACCATTATCGCGATGACATGCGAGAACTCCCGTGGGAGGTAATATGGCCGAATGCTTACTACTAGCAGCTCAATGTCTTTAGTGCAGCATTGCTCCTTTACCCCAATGTGCCCCGGATTACACCATCTGTTGTTCACAAACATCACTATACCCCCTCCCTTCCTCTTACCGCTCTCCTTCGCTCTCCTGTCCACTCTCACCAGCTGAAAGCCATCCAGCGTGACGTGCGAGTCCGGAGTGAGTTCATTCAGCCAAGTCTCTGTGAAGCACATGATGCTATACTGCCGGTACTCCCACTGCAGCCTGGATAGTGCCGTTAGCTCTTCCATCTTATTGGGGAGAGATCTTACATTCCCCATTTTAACAGACGGTACACATGGTTTGTACCATCTTTTCTTCTCCCGGCACTTTGCTCCAGCTCTGCCTCCCCTCTGCCTTCTCCTTATTTCCACGGGGATCTCTGGTCTTTCCACGGGGAGTACCTTCGTGTTGTACAGTGCTAACAGCTGTTCCCGAGTGTAAACAATGGAGCCATGGCTGAATGGATCTCCCGAAGTGGTTTCAAATAGTCCAATGATAAAGAAAAAACATATAACTAGTCTCACCAGTTGTACATCCATAGGTGCACACGTCCGACTGAGACTAGTGTAGAAAAAAAACATGGAAAAAGCACAAAAACACACCAAAACACAGAAAAGAACTCAGAGCTGCTGTAATGAGCTGCCACTCCTGCAGCGCCATCCTAAGAGCTGGTGCCTCTCCCCCTTCAGCTCCTTGGACGTTGAAGTTAGGAAAGAGGTTTGGGTTGAGTGGGCTGTGGTTACGGATCTGGGTGTTCAGCAGACTGTTGATTTGGCTGTGGTTGAGGTTGCTGCCGCCTTCTTGGCAGAGCCAAGTCCAGACCAGGATCTAGTTTGAGGTACTGAGATGGAGAAATTAATGCAACTGTCCCTGCCTCACTTTTTCTGTCCCTTAATTTGCTTCTTCTAACCAACATGCACAAGCCTTCCAATCTGCTTTAGATGGAGTCACATTCTTTCTTCCTTTCTTTGTCTGTTTTCCTTCACTTGCTCTTTCTTTCTCTTCTTCTTTAGTTATTTCTAATAAAGGTGGTTTACAATGACCAAGGAGCTGTACTGGTTTAGGAGTACTTTACACATTTATATGAGGACCTTATCTCATGAGAACATACAGCTGTATGAGGACCTCCAACCTTATGAGGACATAAACTTTGAGGACCTTTAATTTTAAAATAAAATCTTTTTCTCGATTCTACTCATGTATCTACTCTATTATTTTAATGGTTTATCAATTGGTCTAAGACAAATCAGCTATTTTAAAATATATCCCTTTAATGTACCCGTTTAATGCTCAATTTTTCCCATTCTCTTTTTTCCTCACTTTTTTTAATGTGTTTTCTTTGCCTTTACATTCTCTAGTGGTGATCAGCCCTGATTAAACCTACAGTCTGACCAAGTCAGATACTTAAAGGTTAATCAGTGTCTACCTGCCCTAGTAACTTGTCAGTTATACACAGTATTTTAAAAAAAATACCGCGTAAGAATCTTTCAAAACACGTGTCAAGGTCCCAGAACTCCAAGTTTAAAATGAAAAACCATGTTAAGCAATTAGAAAATTTAAACTTGTAACAGCACTGTTAAATGGTCCCAGACCTGAAGCTTCCTAGATTCTGCAGCGTTTACCAAAACCTGCCCTGCTGACACATCTGTCACAGCACACCCTTAGTGGCGAGTTACTCTTATATTGTTCCAAACAATTTAAAATGAATGATCTTAACAGAAATACAGTATTCCTATGCCACTGGTTCTTTGGATCACAGCGGTGAGTAAGTCTCGGTCCTCAGGCATCAGGTCCCCACTTCTCTACCCTCTTTGACAGGGAGGTTGAGGTTAGAGTCCTAGACTCTAGGACTAAGCAGCATGCAGTCTTCATATTCTGCACTGAGTTCCAGAAGCCCTCTCACACAAGTGATCACATCCTCATTGACAAGTTTGTGGTGGCAATTTGCTAATAAAGAAACACTTGAACCAAATCAACTGTCTTTCTTATAACATTTAATTAGGCATTTGCAAATGGGCTCAGATGGCAAAGGAAAATAGCTGAGGATGAAATGATAGCTAGGGATGAGAGCAAAAGTGCACAAAACAAAAAAGCATTTTAAACCGTGAGTAGAACAAAGAAGGTGGTGTCTCGCACAGGTTACCTCCCTTCAGGCTTTATCTGTTCCTACAAATAACTGCTTCAGAACAGTCATTGTATCATGAGTGAACAACAAAGTGTACTTTCTTAGTTACAGTGGAAAAATTCCCAATAAAGATACTACTTGGGTTGTTAGTGTTCCTGGCTGTAACAATAGTCGTAAAATTGTTAGAGTCACCTAAGGCCAGGTTTAAATGACAGTCATTAGAGTTGACACATGAGGCTAACTGTGAAAAGTTAATGAATCTCCGTTGAAGGGTTAAAAGGAGCATTGTCTTTGTCTCAGCATTGTAGGTGGGGGATCATTAAAGTCGAAGATCTCCTCCTCTGTTGAGGGATAGTTTCTCTATTATGACGTAGATGGCCTCCTTTACTCCTCTTTCAAACCATCTGTCTTTCCTGTCCAAAATATGTACATCCTTGTCCTCATATGAGTGTCTCTTATATTTCAGGTTTTAATAAATTGCTGTGTCTTGCAAGACTCAGAACCTGAGAAAGCAATGTGCCAACTCCATACGCAGCTGTACCAAGAGTGAATGATGAAAGTTTGGAAATGCCACTATTGGGGGTAAGTGCCACTTTTAATATCTAAAATGCAGTTGAGCAATCTTTGTTCCATTCAAATGGCACATATTTTTGCATGAGTCTCTGAAAAGGATGAGCAATAAGTGTATACTTGTGCACAAAACATTTGTCATAAGAGCACAATCCCAGGTAATGCTTGTACCTCTGTAGGTGTTCTTAGGACAGGCCACTCACAAATATGGTAGCTGTTGACTGGGTTCAGTGCCAGTTAATCACTTGAAAAAATACGCCCAATATAGGTGACTGCGGATTTGCAAAACTCACATTTCTTTAAATTTGGTTCATGTGAGAATGTCTGTCAGGTTTTGAATATGATCATCAAAGTCTAGTCTCATACAAATGTCCTCACAATAAATAACACGTTGTCCGGTGGAGACCTCTCAAAACAAGCTCCATTAGGCTCCGAAAGTTTATGGTGAGTTTTTCAGAACCATGGGCATCACCTTGCATTGGTAGAGACCATCACCCATTGTAAAGGCTGTTTTAGGTTTTGGGCATCCATTTCCATCCCATTCCATTTGGACATGTCCATGGTAGAGAAAAACTGAGAGCATGTTCAGCTTTCTGAAACCACATATATAAGCTTATCAATCAATCAATCAATCAATCAATCAATCAATCAATCAATCAATCAATCAATCAACATACTGTATATATACAGTATACTGTGTGTGTGTGTGTGTTTGTGTGTGTTATAAGCTTATCAATCAACATCAACATATATATACAGTATACTGTGTGTTTGTGTGTTTGTGTGTGTGGTATGGCCCAGGGGCTTGTTCTCTCAATTAAAATCTGACCTAAAGCTCCTCCACCTGCCAGTGGATTTCTGCCTTAATGGAAGGAGAGGTATGGTATGCTCTGGGGAGTGTCACAGCTGGTTGCGCAGTTTTGTGTGTGACCAGGTGTGTCCTTCCAAAGTCATGTGGCAGTGGACTTGACATGAGTTTAAAGTGTAGCTCAGTTTCTTATACTATGCACTTGTGAGCTCAGGGCTTGAAATATCAGGCAAAACATGGGCGACTTCGACATCACAGGCATATGAATGTTGACATTACATACAGAACTGTCCATCAGAGTGTACTTGTGTTTGCTGCTGCCAAATGTGGCATGAAAAGTTCCTATCTGAGTGCCATAAAGTAACATAACTGCCACACTGGAGGGATTAGCTACTTTCACATAGATGGAACCGTCCATCTTTTGCCACAGTCCATGCCAAGCCCATAGATTAATGATCTGTGTAGTGTGTTTCAAAGACACCTGCATAATCATGAAGTACTAGTTATTTAAGTAGCACATCTCTGACATGGCTGGATCTGCCATATAGGAAGAGTCTCTGTAGATGTTTCTGTAGGAGGAAGAGTAATGGTTGTGTCCTCATCCATTATCAGGACTGGGGCTGCTCAATGCTTTCTGAAAGTGTCACCAGTGTTTTCTGCATTTTCTGAAGATAATCTGAGGTAGAGTGGACAGGTAGAGAAGGTGATGATGCAGGAAGTTCAGTGGATGCCAAGGGACAGGTGGGACAGGTACCTCAGAAAAACACTGGAGACTGTTTCGAGGTGAAAACACCCTACCAGCATAATGAGCAATTTCAAGGGACTCTAATAACTTTACGCTTTGCATGCCTGATGTGCATTCTCATCGCCTCGCATTGGGTCGTCTTGTCACTTATAACTTCACAGAGATGATTTCTTTTTATCTTTTTTGCGATCATCAATGGTTGTGTTGTGTGAAACCAAAAGTCATTGTTGGGTTATTAGTTTAACCATATTTCTAAACCTAACCAATTAGTTTTGTTGCCTAAACCTAACCAAACTATAGCTGAAAACGTAAAACATTTTTTTAAATACCTGAACTGCTATGTTTGAAAAGTCAAAAAATAAAAAGTTAAAAATCACATGGTCACACACAGGACAGCTTTTAGTTTTTTTTTCTTTCACTGCAATGTAGTTTGTTGTATCAGGTAGGTTTTCCCAGTAACTAAAAGGAACACCACCCAGGTGTGTGGGCAGCAGTTTAGCCAAACTGTCTTCATCATAATTAGGAGTAACCTCAGTCTCTGTTACTCACATGTCATCCTTCGCTGTAAAATTGCTGATCAAATGTCCGTTTTATTCAGTCTGTACACTGACCAATAATTAATTGCTTAGCGTTTGCTGATAGCTGGAGCAGTCCATGGTGAGGAGAGGAAAAACAGGCGCAGCCAGCAAAAGTCAAAACTCTGCAAACTTGACCCAGCAGCAGTGCAAGTGATTCAGTGCTCTGATCAAAGAGGACGTGATTGGGGCTGGGAGAGGGGTTAGGCCAATCAATAGGCACTCATTAGTAAGAACACTGTGGAACAACAACTGATCAGCATTAGGTCTGTGAATAATACTTCTGGAAGTGTGTGATCCCCCCCCCCCCCCATCTCTTTCTCCTTGCACCCTGGTGATGAAAGCCACATGACAGTCTGCTCCCCTTCTTCCCTGGCCTCCTATCTTTACATCATCATCTCACTCCAACCCTAAGCTAATTACCGACACATTTAACATTTATCTTAATTATCCCCACACCCCAATTTACCCCCTCTGACTTAATTAATGTAGTCAATCATTAATAATAATTAATTTAAATATAATTTTTTTTAAATTAATTATTGTTGCATTGCAGCTAATTAGCCATGCTAATTAACAGAATCTGTCTGTATCCCCTCTGTGTATATCCCAGATCAAATTCATAGAGCTTCAGCCATTGTTTACAGGCAAAGCTTCATTATCAGCTCCCAGCAACTCTCTCTGAGACGTTCCTTGTCTGTTTCTCATTTGTTTGTTTGGACAGAAACATCCAACTGTCACTTCAGAGCTTTAACTGTTCTTTAATCTTATTCTTTCTATTACTATTCTATTTTATTACTTATAGGTCACCACAGCTCGCACTGGGCATTCTTCATCATTCCTCTCAATTTAATGTTTAATTCCATTATTCATTCCCTTTTTCATCATTTCAGTCTTCTCCCTCTCTGAGCATTTGTTCCTGTGTTTCACTCTCTGTCTTGACATTTTGCTGTTCTAAAGAAAGAGCTTTTATCATGTTGTGGTCTTCCTACAACACTGCCAACAAGATGGTACAATGACAGGAAAAGAAGAAAAATAGTTGTGGCATGGAAAGCAGAGGGAGCTGATACACATATACAAGTCAATGAAAACTTCTATGGCGTTGACTGGATCATTTTTAAAGACCCTTTTGCCAAGGCAACATATATTACAAAGGTGGCCAGTTTAACAACCAACAATTTTAAAAACAACTTCTGAACTAGTGTGGTCACAATAATTTATTTTCTTAGCTTCACATGTCTAATGAGCCTTGTTTGGGACAATCTTATTAATTTTGTGGATGTTAGTGGAAATTAAACTGTAAATGTTGAGTCTAATGGCATGGTGAGGTGTGATCACACTTACTCGGATCAAACAGCTGCTGAGAAAGTAACATGGAACTGACATGCTAATCATGCCAACTGTTTTCTTCATTATGTTGTGCTGCAGGATGCACTATTTGTCAATGTTATATTAATTTTGAAACCTTTTTTCCCCAATATCAAGTGCAATTGTACAGTCATATGTTCAGAGACACAGCTCAGGAATAAATGTCTCGAAAGCAGTCCATGGATTTTGTTATCTTTTCTATATCACTCATTTATAGAGCAAACATTATAATAATTCTCAGCCAGGTATGCATTGGGCAGCTTTGTAACATCAAATATCTATAATACCTGCATGTTCCAGGGCATCTACCAACCTCTGCGCCCTCTGTATTATTCAGCATTGCTGGTACAAATATGTCATAAGAATGTGAGACAGAATTTGGCATAAAAAAGCTATGAGCTTAGCTGACTTTTACCAAATTAGGAAGGGAATGGCTTGGATGCTTGTCAGATCTCCACAGGGGAGGCAATTGTTAAAAACAGGTCTGATCCCAGCAGCCTTCGTCCCTGAGCAAACGCTGCTGGATGTTTCAATTTAAAAGGCCATTACTCCTCATCATGTCAGACACAGATAGAAACCCAATATAGAAAAGAGGACATTAACATGTTGAAGCAATTCACTAAAGCTCCCTGCAGATAATAAGACTTGCCATCAAAACTTCAAGACCCAATATTGTGAAGGAAATCTTGTGAGCCAAAGCAAAGAGATCTCTGGAGACTGAAGTCTTAAGACATTCACCATCGACCCTGTACCCATAAAGTCTGAAGTGTCTAGTCTAAATGATTACCGCCCTGTTGCACTCACTCCCATTTTGATGAAGTGCTTTGAGAAACTGGTTCTCCAGCACATCAAAGATAACATCCCAGCCAGCCTGGACCCTCACCAGTTTGCTTTTAGAGCCAACAGATCCACAGAGGATGCCATCTCCACTGCCCTCCACTCAGTCTTCACACACCTACATCAGAATGCTGTTTGTGGATTTCAGCTCAACATTCAATAGAACCTCCCCCATGAAGCTGATTGGAAAACTTAACACTCTGGGCCTGAGTACCACACTCTGCAATTGGATATTGGCCTTTATGACAAACAGACCCCTAACAGTTCAGATTGGCAGCCACACCTCCTTCAATCTAGTGTTGAACACAGGAGACCCCCAGGGCTGTGTGCTCAGCCCTCTCCTGTTCACACTGTACACCTACGACTGCAATCCCAGACAGAGAACTCTATTGTAAAGTATGCAGACGACACCATCATCATGGGATTACAAATAACAATGAGATTTCATATCGAGAGGAAATCAACAGTCTTGCAGAGTGGTGCACAGTAAACAATCTGCTGCTCAGCGTCAACAATATCAAGGAGCTGATTGTTGACTTTAGAAAAAGGAGGCAAAGACACACACCCCTGTCTACATCAATGGAGCTGAGGTGGAGCGGGTGACCAGTTTTAGGTTCCTGGGAATCAACATCACAGAGAACCAGTCATGGTAATCACACATATCCACCCTGACAAAGAAAGCACAGAAAAATGTACTTTATCTTTTTTTTGTGTGGCAGTTATAAAGAGAATCATTGGTTACTGGGAGAGGCTGAAACCAAACTTAGTTGAATAATGTCTAATTATATTTTTAGTCTGTATAATAAGGGTGTACATGCATCACCATGGATCTTGTAGGTATAGCAGATATTGGATGATTATGGTTTGTCCCATTTCTGGCTCACACAAAAGTGTAACAACATCAACTGGTTGAAACTGTTGAACAGAGGCTGAAAGATCAGTTCATGTAAGTAGAAAAATATAATTAAGCTATTGGTAATTTTAGAATGAACAATACTAGAATTCCTTAGGTCATTGGAAGGTATAAAAGATAGAAACCAGAGGATTTGTAACCTTTGCAATGACAATCGTTTGGGAGACGAGTATCATATATTGTTTGAATGTAAGAATGTGAGTATAATGACTTATAGAGAAAGGTATCTGCCTAAGTTACCCATCTGTGTTTAAATTATTTTTGTTATTGCAATCAGATAAACCAAAGGTAATTTGTAAAGGTGCTTTTTTGAAGAATTTCCTTTGTTTAGGTAACATTGTGTTTTGCTATTGTATGTTTTGTTTGTGCTCCATACCATGTGATCATGGTCTGGAGTCATAAAAAAGAGCCCCCCTCCTGTCTTCTTCATTTAAATTTCTTTCCTGTCAAAGTGCTTTTGTATACCGATATCATCCTAAAATATATATATATATATATATATATATATATATATATATATATTGAAGCGCTAAAGCATTGCA
>JBBPCS010005720.1:0-10292 GCA_037974645.1 Hollardia meadi
CCCCCCCCCCCCCCCCCCCCCTCTCTCTGATTTTAGGAAACAAACTGGAGACCATCTGACAAATTGTCAGAAGAGTTCGTTTGCATTTGTGTATTTCTATACTTGTTAGAACCATATGAGTTTATAAGATAAAAGACTAAAAGTCCAAAGCTTTATTGACAAGCTGAAAATGTTCATTATACTCCAGAGTATAGAAGTGTTTGAATGAATAACATACTGAGACGTTACTATTCATGGACATACTTGTTGACACATGGTAGGACTATCACTTTTTATTTGAAAATGGAGCTACCAGGAGCAATTTCATTGTAATAATTTGTTCAAATGAAAAAACTCCATCCATCCATCCATCCATTTTCTTCCACTTATCCAGAGTCAGGTTGCAGGATAAGCAGGGTATTCCAGACATCCCTCTCCCCAGCAACTCCCCCAGCAAACCTCCAAAGGGAGGTGGCCTGGAGGCATCGTGATCAAATGCCAGAACCACCTCAACTGGCTCCTTTTAATGCGAAGAAGCAGCTCTACTCCGAGCTCCCTCTGGATTTCAGAGCTCCTCACCCTCTCTCTAAGACTGAGCCCAGCCACCCAACGGAGGAAACTCATGTCGGCCACTTGTATCTGCGATCTCATTCTTTCGGTCACGACCCAGAGCTCATGACCATAGCTGAGGGTTGAAACAAAGATCGACCGGTAAATCGAGAGCTTTGCCTTCCGGCTCTCGGTGGGCCGAGGTTGCCTCTTGTCTCCGATCCTGTTTGTGATATTCATGGAGAGGATCTCAAGGCGCAGCCGGGCTGAGGGGAGTGTTTGGTTAGGGAACCTCAGAATTGCATCTCTGGTTTTTGCAGGTGACGTGGGTCTGTTGGCTTCATCAGTCCACGACCTTCAGCACACACCGGGGCTGTTTGCAGCCGAGTGTGAAGCGGCTGGGATGAGAATCAGCACCTCCAAGTGTGCGGCCATGGTTCTCTGCTGGGAAACGGTTGATTGCTCCCTGTGGGTTGAGGGTGAGTTGCTGCCCCAAGTGATAGAGTTCAGGTATCTCTGGTTCAAGTTCATGAACGACGGAAAAATGGAGCAAAAAAAATGCTGTGTGAGCAAAATAGGTTGTGCCTTGAGCTCCAGTGTGGGACGTTCATAACATGCACCATCAGTTTGATGTATTTCATGCCCTGTTGCACAGTAAACAATGCAAAATGAAGGGAAGCGAGGCCTGTTAAACAAACCATCATGAGTCCAAACCATCAGAGAGATGATGTGTGGAAACATTTGGAATTCATTAATAATAAAAATGTAAGGCTGTCTGTAAACCTATGCAACAGTTTGCATGAGAGTGCACAGAATAAAGAGCAGCATACTGTATAATCCTCTGAAGCAGCTAACTCGGATGCTAAGGACTACAGCAGTTTTCTAACCTGGTATCACCATCCTCAGATATTTTCTTTCATGCCTCAAACTTTTTATTTCCTCTAAGATTGGAGAGTAGAGGTACATAACTCCAGGGACTCAGGAACTAAATTAATTAGATGAACTAACGACCTACAAAGACAAAGCGTCATGCTGAAGGAACACAAGTCAAAGGGAATTTCTACAACCTGGCCACCCCAGAAGTTGTTTTCATTCATGGCCTATAACCAGCCTATAGCATACTATTAAACGATTTATTAACCTCTAATAAAGTCAGAGTTGAATTTCAGCTGATGCACCAAAAAGGGCAGCTTGACTAAAACAGTAACGGAAGCATCTTCATTCTATCAGATACCAACACAGGACATGCAACAGGCGTGCAACACCTGGTATTTGAAAACCCCAAAAAACCGTGATTTATTCAGAAGCAACGCAGCACTTAAACCTCCCAGTGCAGCCAAAGATTGGTCAAACCCACAGAACTTTATTTTAACCCTGAAGTTTCCAGAGAGTCCAACACTTGAAGATATTTCTATAAATTGATGCACAAAATGTATAGAATATTTCCAGTTGCCAAATCTCATGGCTCATTTAATCTTCAGTAAAGCATCATATTCTATAAGATCATCATTTGTTTGTAACATGGCTGTCCTGTGAGAGCCGATGTATCTCTAAAAGGTTTCATGACCTCAGAAAAACAGCCGTTTTCAGCTTTGTGATGATGAATTTTCCAACTTATCCAAGCAGGTTTTTAAAGAGTTTATTCAGCTGAAGAAGGAAGATAATTTTCTCAACACATAAAAGAACACTTATTTAAAATGAACACATTTGGAGGTTTTCAGTGGAGAAAAAGTGCAATACCTGCCTCTGAGATGCAGTGGAGTAGAAGTTTAAAGTTGCATCAAATGGAAAAACACATAAAAGTAGCAGTACCTTGAATTTGTACTTTTGCAGCATTGATTTTTTTCCTTTCTGTTCTTGTATTTTGTTTGTTATCTACTGTGTAATTTCGCTGCTGCAATGCGTCAAATGTGTCTCTAATGGATCAATAAAACTGTCACATTTGACCTGATCATCTTGTGTTGGTGTGTAAAACAAACATCAATCATACCCCACAGTTATAAAACAGACGATAATCAAACACCTGTGATCTCATTTGGAAACACTGAATATCACCATGTTTACATCCCACTTTCTCCACCATCTCTCTCAGTTCATATAAACTCTGTCTATTATGATGTGTGAGCTTACTGCCCTCTGCTGTTCAGTGACATTACAGCAACATAGTAGTCATTAATTGGATTTTAGTGCACATTAAAAACCAAACTATGTGGAAAATAAAAGGTATTTTTAATGCACTTAATTTTGGGAGATGAAGATATTAAATGACATGACATTAATCTACTGCTATATGTTGTCAAGAGCATTAAAAAACTTTCAATTTCAAAAAGAAACTTTGAATAAGTGCGATCTAAATGTGCAAAATAGTTCCAAAACCGCACTCATTTAACTGACATTAACAATGAATCAAATGAGTAGTCCCCCTCAGTTGTAGCTCTCTTTTAGCTTCTTTTAGCTCATTGTTTTGGTAATACCGCACCCAGGTATACAACTTTGGTTCTGTCTCTCAAATTTATAATCACACTTGTTTCCAGCTGAAGCATTCAGCTGTTTCCCCCCAAAAAAGCTCTTTACAACTGTTACCACCTGCTACAGTGTCAAAAATACAAAGTTAGCTTAGCATTTAGCAGCTAAATAGCTAGATTTTTTTTTCAAGAATTGGCAAAAACAAAAGAAAAATGGACTTAAATTAATCATGTGGCCGTAAACACGTTACACCGTATCTGTTAAGTGTTTAAAAAGCTAACTGTTTAAGCTAACTGTTTAGCTAATGGTGTCCTTCTCTTTTTTGTTTCTATACATGTTGTACAGCCATCTAGTGGTCAAACTTTGTATCTGTCACCTCGTGAGTCATTTGTTTTCTGCTCAGGTGCTTGTAATTATTTGGCACCTATTAAAGGGGAAACTGTGTGCTGAGGTTTACACCCTGAGGAAGGCTGTTTGAGCCGCTACTGGAGGGTTACTACCCAGTTTGTTTTTTAACATGCATTATCCATGTTTTCAACAATTTCCTCATGAAGTAGCCATGTGAATAAAGGCTTTTCTGACAATATATTTAATGTTTTGACCTCGTCAACTGAATGTGATGGCAGCAACACGTTTCAAACCAGTTGGGAAAAACAAAGGACAACAAAAAGACTGGGAAAGGTGTGGAATGCCGTTTGGAACATTCCACAGGTAAACAGATTAATTGGTAACGTGATAGAATCATGATTAAAAGGCTCAGGTGAGGATGGGGAGAAGTTCACCTCTTTGTCAAACACATGACTGGATAAAGGTGATTAATAAATGGGGTCTGGAACATCTCATACTACCGCTGGCATTATGTTTTCTAGTTGTCCGTCCCATTCTTGTGAACGCAATATCTCAGGAACACCTTGACGGAAATTCTTCAAATTTGGTACAAACATCCACTTGGACTCAAGGATAAACTGATTAGAATTTGGTGGTCAGGGGTCAAAGGTCAAGGTCACTGTGACCTATTAAGCAAATTTTTAGTCATAACTCAAGAATTCATATGCCAATTATGACATAATTAAACACAAACTGTGCTGATTGTTTAGTGTGTGAAGAATCCATGTTTTAGAATTTAGAGCTTCTTTGCAGCAACATCCATATTTGAAGTTGTGTAGTGACCAAGCTCTCTATCAGTCACTACTTACATTATATGAGTCTGGACTTCATTTTTATTGGAATTGTAGTTACTTTGAAGTTTCAAAAATTGGCCCTGCGTTGACAAACTACAAGATTAAAATGCTCTTACATGTATTTGAAATAATATAATAACCAGTTTGTAAGGAGCCATTCTGCATGATGAGCTGATAATACTTCTGTACTTTTACCAAGTTTTTTCTACTTTCACTCAAGGAAAGCGCAGTGCAGGCAAATACATGTCTGAAAATATAGCCACCAACATTTTTAACTGACATTTAATTTTTATTGTGGTCTCAAAAAGTACAGCACAGACAAATGAAGCGCACAATTACAATATCAAGAAGAACTTGAGGCCTTACTGAAGAGTAAAGAATGCCGTCATCAGAAGTGACAATTAAAATATCATCATGCAGATTGTGTGGTCTTAGCTTCAAAGCAGAATATACAGCAGCGTGTACTTAAACTTCATCTACAGTATCGCGGGACACATCGGCCCTTATACTCCTAATACCACAAATTACTGATTTATTATCATAAAGGAAACTGCATTTTAATCTTTACAATAGTGCAAAGCTGACCATAGCAAAGCAAAACAAAATGCAAGCAGGAGATGAAACTAGCGCTGACATTCACTGAAGTAAACAGCTGCATAATACTGACAGAAAGCATCACGTCGATGGGACGAAGATATTCAGAACCATTAAAACACAATCAGCAGTGCAAGCGTGGCTGCAAAATGAAATCAGACAGTTTCAATTCTGTGATGAGAACATTTGTCAGAGCTGTCAGCGATGTGAGTGCTCATGAATGTTAAATACAGTGGTCACGTGTTCAAGTGAAGAAGCGCACGTGTGTCAGATTCGGGTTTTTGTTGGTTTTCAGTGGAAACTAAAAGCACGACTCAAAGCTGAGATCGAAAAGATGCTCCGTAGACAATGAATTGGATGTTTTTTGCGGGAATCGCAAGACAATTATAAATAGAAAAGCAGAAAAAAAATATTTCCGTTGCCCCAAATTATTTTTTCTTTTTCAGACTTTCCTCTAATTTATGATCTTTTTTGTTGTGAATATTAAAATAAAAATAAAACCTAAAAATGATTCAAATAAAACATGGTAAAAATATTTCTTTGGTCACAACGAGCACTTTTCTAAACCCATGCTTTACATAACAAGATCACAGAAACCCAATAGAGTAAGCAATAACACCAGCAAAAGACAGTCAATCAAGCAAATAAAACACGTAAAAATAAATTAAAAAATAAATTAATTAAAATTACATAATAAATAATAAATAAAATAAATTTTTATAATTTTTTTTTTAAACAGTCAGTAAAAATCAAGTAAAATCAGGGAAGGCTCTCCGGTAAAAGTATGTTTTAAGAAGAGATTTAAAAGAGGTCAGTGTTTCTGCTGACCTGATTTCCTCAGGCAGCTTGTTCCAGAGCTTCGGGGCTTTAACTGCTAACGCTCTATCACCTCTAAGACCCTCTCCCTGAGGATCTCAGGTTCCTTTTTGGCTCATATGCACCTAAAATCGATTCTAAAACACACTGAGAGCCAATGCAAGGAAGCTAAAACAGGCGTAATGTAGTCACTTCTCTTATTGAGACAATGTCCCACATTTGGATTGGCTCAAGTTTTCTAGTTTTCTAAGATCTGACTGTTATCCAAGACTCTGGAGAAAGCAGGGAAGGCTATCATCACAGGGATGTGTTTAATGCCAAACAAACTGGGCACACGTTGGTCAATGCAGGTTAACCAGTGGCTGTTATCACTGCCACAAAGTCACAAGCTACCAGTATGTTATGGCCAAAACTGTATTTTAGACTGTATTTTTGTTTGATTGGGCGGTGACTGTGAACCTCAGTCTGGGGTTGTACCGGGGAAGCTTCCAGGTGTGAATGTGATCAAGGCTTTCCTGAAAAAGACGAAATAAAGGTTAAATATATTGTAATTCTGTGATATATTTAGTGTTTGTCTTTGTGTTTTTGGTGTCTAACTCAGATTTCTAAAATTAAAATACAGGAATCAAATTATAAAATATGTAGAGGGCTAACAGTGACATCTAGGATGTTCATAAAAAGTCATTTCTTTACCGGATGGAGCTCTTGCCGTTGTGTGATTGGTCAGCGTGACTGGCCGGTCAACGCCTCCATCTTTAGCATTTTACATTTTCACTCTGAGCTCTCGACTGGATTAGCATAAAAACACCTAATTCATTCTCTACGGAGCGACCTCACATTTAAAGTCTTATTTCTCTGGTTGCTGCTTTTGGAAGAGATGATTCCTCTTAAAGCTGCTGTGTGTCGCATTTTTTAGGCAAAACCACATTCATGCTTAAGAACATTCACCATGAACTCCACCCACGACAGTCCTCGGTGTCTTTGGCTTCACTGAAAACAACAAACACGATTTCGCTGCTACAAAGCCGATGAGATTGTAAAATGCAGAGCAGCGACTGCCAGACTGAATGTGTTTACAGGAATTATTCTTAAAATGAATGTGGTAATATTTGACCTCTATTAAACGCTACGTGTAGCAGCTGTGAATTGATCAGCGTTCCAGCTCAGAGTTAGAAACTAAAACCAACACTTAGGCACGCATGGTGCAAATCAATACATTTAAAGAAAAAGAGTAATGAACGTAAAATTATTGCTTTGGCTGATACAACAGTGGACACAGTGTCACATTCGATGGATTTAAAAAAGAATCAAACAATCATGAACGTGAGCGTGCGAAGAACAATCAAAACAGAACCTGTGCATGGTGTCAAATCAAAACAAACGTTTGCAAACCTGTAAAAACTAAATGTTCATGAAATATTTTAAATTATTACGGAAGACGATTAGGGCCACATGTGGAACATTTATTTGAGTTCTGACTTTAATCTCAGAATTCTGACCTTAATCTCAGATTTCTATTTTTTTTTTCTCATATTTCTGATTTTTTTCCTCAAAATTCTGATTTTTTTTTCAGAATTTTGACATTTTTCTTAATTCTTTTCTCAAAATTCTAACTTTAAAGTCAAAACTGAAATAGATATTTCACGTGGCCCTCATCCTCTTCCGTAAATATTTTTTAAATACGTACGAGGACATTTTAAAAAAAGGTTGTCATTAGTTTTAACTGAAAGATACGGAGCTCTATAAGTATGCTGCCTACACATTCAGTATGTGTAACAAAAGTTTAGAATGAAATATTTCTGAACATCATTTGGCAGGTTTGCAACACTTACTGTACATTTGAGCTCACGAGAAACAAACTGCTGCTGTGAGTGTAAGATCTCCACATTCGATATCTTGGCAAGTCTTCGGTGTTGATGTCGTGTTGACATAAGAAGCACAGTACAATCTATATCACTCACCTAATACAGACAAAGTTAAGAGAAGAACTGTCCCTATATTGTTTTGATTGAATCGGCACCAGCAACATTGATTTAATGCATCAATAAAAGCTTTAAACTTACATTATATATCTTCTTTTCGAATACAAAACGCATTTGAGCTCATGTCTGAAAGCCCGACCAGCTAATTGCCAAAATATTCCGAACTGATGAGCACGACGTCGCCATCAGTCGGCTGATAAAAGTAAATTTGGTTTGTAACGACAGTGAGTCAATAACCGAGGTGTAACGGCTGCGATACAATCGTCACGAATCATTAAAGCAACAGATGAGGATGAGTCGGTGACGGTGTGGTGCGGCCTCCTCATGCACAGCTACAATCGCTATGGTCATCTCTGATGCTGGTGGTGTAACGCTGCAGTGAGGGCGTAGAGGCAGTGTGTGTGTGTGTGTGTGTGTGTGTGTGTGTGTGCAGTGGTTGAGTGAGCTTTTGGCAGTGACGCGACATGACGTTAGCTGGGACGAAGTGGGCGGAGCAGGGAAGGAGGAGGAGAGTCTCCCCGGATGTGGCGGTTTGAGGGTTTTCTGATTTTTAGACATTAAGGGGAGATCTCTGTGGGGGGGAGGGGGGTGTTCAGTGAGGAAAGGGAGGGTCACAGGTCAGGTGTGTTTAGAGGTTGACCAGGTGGAGGTCGGAGGCGGAGAAGTGGGGGCACAGAGCCATGTCCAGGTTCTTCAGCTGCCGCAGGATCCTCCGGTGGAACTTGGAGCGGACCCGGTTGAACTCCATGATGTCGCTGGGGTCCTCCTCGATCCAGAAACGGTGGAATTCCTGCATCAGGTAACCTGCCAGGAAGAAAAAGGAAGAAAAGTTAAGTATCAGCCAAACAGAATGGTGTACTCCTGATTGATTGAGCAGGAAAATAACACAATATTTATCAATCCTAATCCGCTGAACTCACAGAAGGTCTGCTGGAAGTGCAGCAGGCTGGGCATCTCTGGGGCCACGTTGTACAGGTGGGTCTTCAGAGCTCCACTCACCAGCAGAGAGTAGGCCAGGTCTGTGATGTTGATGCCCACAATGGCAAAAGAATAGCTGGAGGGGAAGTGATGAAAACACAGATGTAAATTTGTAGGAATCTGTTTTGTTTGTTTGTTTGTTTGTTTGATGTGTGTGACTTTAACAAACATCATTTCCCATATAGCCTCGCCTCACAGAGTAAACGTCACGGCTCGACAAAAGAGGTTCAAACATGTCTGAAGCAACAGCAGGACAGAGAGAACGGAAGACAAGATGGGAATATGACTTAAGAAGAGAGTTCTGGTGAACATTATGGAACTGGGTGAAACCAAACCGAGGTCAGAGGACGTAAATACCTGTCATTTTTTTTTATGCTGATGAATTTTGTTTTAGCTTCTAATAGGAAGTGCTGTAGCGGACGTGGAAGTGGAGCTAAAACCAACCTGTTTTCTTCTTCTGTCGTTACAAACTGCTAACCAAACAGTCAGCTGTTTTTTTGCATCAAAACTTAAAATACAGTATATGTGTCCCAACAGCCTCTTTTTGTAAAGGCTTGCTCATCATTTGGTGTCCCAGTTTCCACTTCATGGTAAAGTCCGCGTGCTGGATGTGTAGGATGTGAGGCTGTACATCAGTCATGAACCATCGCTCCTTCACTTAAGACACTGTCCAGGTTTCAGACTCAGCAGTACAGTAAATGACTCGCGGCGTAAACCCTCCTGCCCTGTTGGAGCATCCTCACAGTACTGCGTGGGTCTAAGAGGATTCTGTGTGCTTCTGTAGAGCCGGTGCTTATCAGCGCTGACGCATACTGGAGGCAGGAGGCAGAGCAGGAGGACACACAACACGCACTGGGCTCCTCTCATTTCACCAGTTTGTGCCTCCTCGTCTCCTCCGTCCTCCTGCCTGTGACCCAGAAATCGATCTCAGCGCGTCATCTTGAAGGAAGTCTCAATTCTTAACATGCATCTGGAGGACAGAGGAGCGAGGATGCACAGGTGTGTCCTTTGTGGAAGTTTGTTCGGCACAAACCACGGGCATTCCTGAATGACATTTCACCTGGATGTGATATGATTTAAGGTAAATACAAGTTGTCATGAACACTGTAATGCGTCTCAGGTGTGGGGGGACTAAGACGCGAGGAGAGGACGCGAGGAGAGGAATCAAGGATGTACAAACGGTGAAATTGCTTGCATACTGTATGCACACTCCGCTGCTCTGTATTGAGGCCAAACCTCACACGGTTGCAGCAGCGGTAGCCCAGTTTTGACTCCTCCACACACACGTGAATGCCGGCATGCAGCACATGCAAAGACACTTACCCAATAGCTTTGTCCAGGCTCTTCTGTTCCCATTCTTGCTTGTTTATCTCACTGTAGAGGACACACACACTTCAGTCAGGTAACATGTGAAACGTTCATTTTCTGAGCTTGTTTCTTAAATTGATTTATTTCTTGAGGTAACAACATGTTAAGGCAAGACTGTAACACTGGAAGTTTGAAACTAATACAAGTCACTTGGCGGCCAGAGTAGTTCCTCTTAGATTTTATAGCATGAGATTAACATTACAGATGAGCAGTGTTAAAGTCAAGACCCCAAATATTGAGTCCCAGAGGTTTTAATTTGAGTTAGTCCCATTGACCTAAATAAAGATGGCCGCCGTGTCTGTTTCCTCCCACTGTACAAAAATGAAGCCAAAATATCCCGGATACGAGCGCTGCCATCTTGTTCTGGTGATGTCATTTG
>JBBPCS010005721.1:0-10291 GCA_037974645.1 Hollardia meadi
AGGGTGTACCCCGCCTCTCGCCCAATGACAGCTGGGATAGGCTCCAGCCCCCCGCGACCCTGCATAGGATAAGCGGCAATAGATAATGAATGGATGAATGTTGTCATCATAACCAGTGGAGATGGTGGTCAAAACCACAAATTAGGACCAAAGTTGCTGTACACCATAAGTACTTTTCTGTCAAGTGTAGATCTGCATTCATGTATTCATGTATCACTTAGTGGGTATCCTATTGGCTTGTCCACATGAACAGTGTCTCTTCATTTGAAAATTGTACAGATTGGGCTTTGTGTGTCACTTTGCCGCCAGCGGACTTGCAAGTATCACATTTTTGCACGAACGCATTGGACTGGCCAGCGGCAATAGGAAAAAGTGTGCCAAGCCCATAATAATGTGTTTAACTTCCTACAGCAGCCTCACAACCTGTGCTGTCTTGGCGAGTATGTGCACTAATGAGTAGGTTGCAGATTCTCACTACATGTTAGCTGCATGAAGGCTTCAGCTCTGCACACTCCTACTGGGCTCTAAACTGAGCTTTTCCTGTGAACTTGGACTTTTTCCAACCTCATGAAAAGAAGCAGAAGTTTGGTGCTTTTGTCTGGTTGGGCGATATGAGGGTAACATGCCAAGGTGTGAATGTGTCCACCGGTGGAGATTTGGCAAAACCATTTCCACTGTGGGAGCTATCCCTTAGTGTCTCTGCTAGGGCAGGCTATGCAGCAAATCAGGGCCAGATTGTTGTGGGATCTCGAATCTTGTGTCATGTTGGGAATCCAGCTGCAGGGTAACGGACTAACAGGACTGTTTATTAAGTTCTTGCGTGACGTGAGGGCGACAGTTGGTGGAGGTAGTGATGATGATTTTTACATCGCACTGACTGAAGTCTGGCTGGTATTATCTGTTCCTCTTAACCTTAAAATCTGTAACACTTGAAATGATTGTTCTCATTTGAAACCTGAAACTGTTGTTTTTGTTTGTATGAAAGTTCCAAATAAAAGAAGAAAAAAATCAATTGTGATGAAGTATGGTACGGTGTATATAGGGATGGTTACCAAAACCCCGTATTAAACGGGCTAAATTATTAAAGCTATGATGTAATCAGTTCTGCTGTCTGTATTGGTGAAATTAAGACATTTGTCTATGGTGCATTTTTGCAGAAGTTTTATGTAGTGGGGTTGCATGAGATATTTATACATAGTCACTGGAATACCTAGAGTAGATGGATGTTAGGAAGACCCCAGTTTGGAGAAGCAGACAGGAGTGTCGGTGTAGGCAGCTCCGCAAAACCAGCAGCATTATCTGCAGAACCTAAAAAAACTTAGTTTCAGTACAGACTGATGGAGAGGTCTCATCAGATTGTTGGCCAATGTTGTGGGCTATCAATAATATTACATATATTAATTCTGTTCTTAATTTGTTTTGTTTGTTTTGTTTTTTCTCTTAACAAAAAGAACAGATAAAGTACCAGATGGATAAGCAGTATAATCTTAATGATACTCATCCCTAATGGTCTGCTTATTGTAAACCATTTCTTAATTGACTTTACACAACAATTACTGTATCATGATGATACGATATATACTGTTACCGTGATATAAAATTCATATACCGTGATAGAAGATTCACCCACCATATTCTCGCTCACAGATGAGTCCCGAGCCGTCGGATGAGTGGCTGTGACTCTTGGCATGAAAACTGGCAGAGCAGCTAGCGCGTTACAACAATGGCCCGGAGGCTGTTACGTAACAGATGATGAGACGAGGACAGAGTGAGGCTCTTCCCTCCACAGTACACTGCCGGAGTCCCACACAGCTCTCTCACTGAATACAGTCACTGCTATGAGCTCCAGCACTTTACTGCTACTGTGTTCTGCCAGTTAATATAGCAGTTACCATGGCATTTTAAGTCTGGAGGGGAAAAGTGGGGACCGTGCGTTATCTTCAGATGTACAACTGATGATGTTATGTGGGTTATCTTGGCTTCGGCTTAAAATTTTAAACAGAGTAACCGGACCAAAAGGGTCGAAATAAAGGTGCATTTGCATACACATTATGGGAAATGTAGGATCCAATGTTGAACCTTGCCTCCTATGTCCTAAGAGTCAGAATAGCTTGTCTTCAGCTGCTTCAAATTTGACCTTTCTGATCTGTGCTTTATGGAAGTGCAGTACCAACTCGCTCGTGTGCCCTTTATGAAAACATGAAATATATATGAGGAAGAAAAGATGGAAATGGAATATGAATGAAGAATCCTTGTAAAAGTAAATTTAATAGAAGAGGATCTGACCAAAATAGAACTGGATAAACATGAAATCTTACAGGGCCTGATTCTGTTTTGACCTGTGTGAGTAGTGAGCACCAACACAAAGTTTCTATTTATACAACGTTCTGCCTCAAAATATGAATCTTTGGAAAGTAGTGACAGGTGTTCCTTTTTGATAACGGCATGGCTCGTGGTGTGCTGTCCTGTACTTGACCCTTCGCTTCAAATGCCTCCAGTGAACACAGTGTACACCATTTAAAGTGCATATTCAGGGGTGTTCCTGTCTCCCTCCCTGAGCTGTCTCGTCATATTTTCAGCCATTGTTTGAAAATCGAATCCACAGCTCGCTGCTTTTGCAAAATGACCCATAATACAGAGACATTTGTGTTCACAATGAAGGTCACTTTATACTGGTTAATGACACTTGCTAGCCATCAGAATAAAAGTATTTTTTACATTTTGGCGCAGTATGCTTTCTTTATATATTGTCTTGGTACTGTTTTTGTTAACCTTGGAATAAGTATCACTCCATTACTTTTACCAGTTGTGACAAAAGCCAGTGGCCTTCATGGTGGCAGAGAGAGCTGAACATGCTGAAACTGGAGAAAATGCACACTAATGCAGAAAACGGTAATAACCAGTTTATTGGACTAGCCGTTTCCCCCTCCTTCCAGTCTTTGTGCTAAGCTAGGCTAACCGTATCCTGACTCCAGCTCCGCACTTAACACACAAACATGACTTTGATACCAACCTTCTCATTAGGAAATAAAAGAATGAGCGTATTTCCCAGAATGTCGGGAATAGGGTTGTCGTGATATACTGGTATTTATGATTATACCATGTTAAGAATACACATAATAATATCATGTAAATAATTCAGTGCAAATGGTAAGCCTTGTGGATCTTTTGTTCTTCAGTTTATCTGGTTGCCTTTTCACTCGCTATAAGTGTAATTGGTTTTGTACAGTTCACACACTCTCTCTCCACCTCCCTACACTCGTATTGAGTGTAAATCATTTGCCAAAGAAGAGACAAAACAGCCCAAATAATTGTATCTGTATTTGAGTAAACAAAAATCCATCCTGTGCTTCATAAATGTATTTGTGTGTTTGTTGTTCTTCACCTAAATCAAGCATTTAGGTTTAACACATTTAACATTTAACACACAAGACACAATGTGTTACCTCTCTGGTCAGTAGTCACTTGCTTCATCTTCGGTGTGTGTATGTGAGTGTTTTGTGCGCTTCGTGGGAAGGTGTGTGCAGCCACCGTCTGTCAGTGTGCACGCGTCCAGTCCTTCGCTGCAGAGGAGTCATATATCTATTCTGAGAGGTAGAAAGATGCGTAAAGGATTCCCAGTAAAGCACCATGCTAAACAGCACCATGTCGAGGAGGGTTCAGACAAGCCAAACTTGTCCTCCCACTGTGCTCTTTTGACTCTCCACTGTCTGAATGAGGCAGTCTGCAAACAGCAGTGACAGCACAGCCTCTGCTGCGCACACTGGGCACAATGTGGCGTTCTTGAACGTGCGCCCAGCTCCCCTACATCCATGAGCAGGGTGGATGACAAAGAGCCGCAGCCTTCACCAGCTCTGCTATGAGTTTTCTGGAGGTTGGGGGTGGTCACAACAAAGATCCCTTCATTTATCTTCATCCCCTCAGCCTTTTTGAGTGTTCTCTTCCAGCCGGCAATGCTTCTTATGAACTGTTTCAGATGTCCACTTGATTCACAGCAAATGAGCTTTCTCTGCACAGACCCTCAGGCTGATATTTACTGAGGAACAGCAGAATTTGTGTTGAGGCAGCACATGTTGCACACACACCATGACAGTACACTTTGCTCTAAAGCTCGCAGTGTGCTGCAGATTAAATAGCAATTTGCATGTTCCCAGACCGACTCTCAGTCAGGCAGCCGCTGAAGGATATGTTCCTCATTGTGTGTCCTCAACTTTGCAAAGTACATTTCAGTGGCTGGTGAGTTAATGGTTCCAATCAGCTCACTAACAAATCTAGAAAATTACCATTAATATCGTTATCAACCGTTAACACTGGATGATTATGCTCAACTGTTCATAAAGTGTACATTAAATAATCACCAACTTCACTGAATGCACGGATAAAGCTGATTTCATGGACATTTTTGGATTTCCCGGCAAAGTGGCACTAGATGTAGAATTACCCCATCAGCGGATGAAGGTTTAGTCAACTGAGGGGCAAAAAAAAAAGGATCAACATGCATTGCCTTTAAGTCCACCTGACAGACAATAGTCTCCTGGAAAGTCACTCAGTGAAAGTCATAAGAAATGAAAAATGATAATAAAACTAAGATGACACATAGTGTGTTCAGGCATTTTTCCCTTCAGATGTGTTTCCTGATGGACCAACAGATGCCGATAAATGATAATGAAACTAAAAGCTCATCTCACTCATTCAGTTGTGATTAGGAAATGTACTCATTGCATCATCACTTTTGGTCACCAACTTCACCTCTTATGACTATTAAAAAAAATTAGCCTAAGGAAAAGAAAATATGTTGACATATCCTGCATATGTTAGCAGGTGTTCAGTTGCTACAAAGCTGCACAAACAATCTCCACCGTGGCTTTGTTTTTTGCAGATGCAGATTTTGCATGCAATATTCATTTGCTTAGACAAAGTAGCTGTCGCTCCTATCTGGTGTTGTTTCAGTACAGTGAGAAGTCAGAAGTTCTTTCAGCCTCTGCTCCAGAAACAGCAGAAAGAGCTCCAAGGATTCATTTAATAACACAATGTAGTTGTTGAACTCTTCCAAGTAAGCTCAATACAGTTTTTTAATTCATTCTTCTTTTTTGATGGCAAATTCCCCACCTTCTGTTACTTGTAACGGCTGAAAGCTACAATATAATCCTACATATCCAGAAGTTTTCTTTGACTTTTTTTATATTTTGTCTTTAAATTGCAGTGCAAGACAGTCAGCTGAGTTAAAAAAATATAGGCGGGGTTATGAAAAAGTTGTTTTTATTGTTAGCCATGCTAGTGGTATAGGTCTATAGATGGCACAGTTGGTCTGTCTGTTCGTTGATTGGTTGATCCACCATATTGGAGTGAACTTGCTTAACTATTGGAGGGCTTCCCATTACATTTTGCACCGATATTCATGGTCCTCAGAGGATGACTCCCAATTACTTTGGTGATCCCTTGAGTTGAATATTTGTGGTTTTGAGTGCATTGCCTCAAGAACTACTGGATAAATTTCCATGAAATTTGGTGCTGATTTTCATTCCCACCTCATGACGAATAATAACTTTGGTGGTCCATTAACTTTCCAAGTTTAGCATGCTGATAACCATGTACGTGAACATGATATACACTATGGAAAGTAGAAATCAGCATGTTATTGTGAGCATGTTGGCAAGCTGATGTTAGCATTTAACTCAAGGCATCAGTGTGTCTAAGTACAGACTCACAGAGCCGCTAGAATAGCTGTAGACTCTTAGTCATGTTCCATGATAATGTATGATGATTGTGTATTTTTGTAATATGTATCACCCACTAATGTCAATACAAATAAATAAAATAAAATAAACAAATATAAAACAAATAAAGACATTTTCATCAATTTGACAACACATGTAGCATTTACAAAACACACTGCAAATATAGAAAACGCAACAAAATACAACTGTATTGTAATTGTTGGGACTCATATAGTTATTGAAGTTGGTCAGTATATCATCCATTTTTTGCAATTATTTAATTCAACCCAGGGGAAAAAAAGTGAATCAGGGATACAATTTTGTTTTTTGGTTGTGACACAATTGTGAGCACACTTCATATTGAAGTGGATAATCAAATAAAATTTAAACCAAAAGCCAATTTTTTTTTCTTTACTCTTGGCATGTGCTGAAAGTGGCTTCTGCATGCACCTCGCAGCACCTTGCAGAGCAAAAAAAGTAGAATTCAGTAAAATTATTTTAATGATTCCTGAGGAAATTTAGTGTTCCCCATGGCAACAACCAGACGTCCTCTTTGTAGTTTCCATTGTCATCTGTGCTCCTAGCAGCACCTTGGTGTGTTTGGTTGTGTTGTCTGAATTTGCAACATGTTTTCTAAATGCTGCGCATGTCTTGTCAATTTGCTTGGGTTTTGTCTGTTTGCATGTGTTGTCTTAAGCTGTAGTATGTTAACCCCTCCGGGCTACCGTAAAAAAACTCATTCAACAAACTGCAACTCTATTACATGCTTAGGACACCTTTAGGCAGTATATCCAGATCCTATAACATCCCTTCTCTCAGTGCAAGTGGTGAACTGAAACTGAACACTGAGATATGAACTGTCTCAGTGTACTCAGTGTAGGCGTGCTAAAGTGTGGGCTGACAGACCACATGATGAACAAGCAGATGATGAATAAGCACCTGGTCTCTGCGGAGGAGGTGATGAAACATCAGCATGTCACCCAACAGCAAGGGGACTATGCTGCAGTGATTCTGTTGAAGGCATTCTTATTTCACAAAGTCTTTTCTTCACTTCCAAAAGACACAATGTTCATTTCCACTGAGAACTCAGAGATATGGTTCACCTCTTTCCCGCAGTGATGGGATGGTTGAACAACTGGCTTTAATGTGCCAACTGCCACATTCCTGAGCAGAAGCTTTCATGAGTTAATTGAGAGCACTGTGTTGACAAAATGTAGGCTACAGAAGCCAGTTCAGTATTCCACAGGTATGCTATGCTATCTAAAATAATGCCAAGAAGAGAGCAGATCTGTTAGGTTACATAAGTTTGACAGACAACTGCAAGTTTTTACCTGCTGTCATCTGAGATTCACAATGTCTGAATTTGATTTATCTCATGGTGGGTAACCGCATGCAGAGGATAGCAAAGCAGGACGCTGTACATCAAGTAAACACATAGACCTCAATTATCTTTCAATAATGACTGAGCACAGCTGGAGAAGAGCCTCATCAAGCATTAACCAGTTAACTGCACTGCACCGGACCAATAAATGCTCCGGCTTGTGTGCGATGTGATGTGAGTTGCGTGGTGCTTGATTTTAGCTCGAAATAGTATGGGGGGCCACCTGGTAACAAACAATCTCATATTGCAGCTAAACAATGCACTAAAATATGCTTCTGAAAACAATTTAGGAGAGAAATGACAGACAGGATCGTGGATCAACTTTGATCAGAACTGCCAAGTTTTACAATTCAATCTGTGTTTTTTCTGCCTCCCTTTTCACAATACAGGAAAACATATGGTGGGCACTTCCTGTTCATAAAAACTTCTCTGTTAAAGCTAAACAGTGCACCAAAATATGTTTCTGAAAACATTTTAGGCGACAAATAGGAGACGCAGTCACAAAAATATGGCTCATATTTGATCAGCGCTGCCTCCTTAACTTCTGTTTGATCTGAGATCTGAAAGAGAGAGACAGGGGGAAGCTCTCTCTCTCCATCCAACTTTTATACTCTGTGTCCGGAGTATAATGTATAAAATGTGGAAGTGCAATGTGTAGTTTGTACAGCAGCCCTAGAACCAGCAAAAACCAACATTTTTTGGAGGGCTCTGGGTGCAGACAAAATGAAGAGAAGTTAAACAAACATTGGTCATTTGCATATACTACCTAAAATGTAATGATACAAAGCTAGTTGAAAATCAGCAACATTTCATTATAAGCATTTCTCAGAAAACGGACAGGGAGTTCCAGTCAAGTTCGTGGGCCTGATCCCAATCGAAGTCCTTTAATGTTGCCATACTCTTATTTACCTGAATGACACAGCTGCCCACTACACACAACTGGTTACATCCGACAAGAATTTGTTGTGCCTAAGATGCTCAGTATACATGGTAAATATGAAATATTGACGTTAAATGTACAGTATCTGATATTAAAATAACAGCTGTAGACTTAATTAAGAAGAGCCACTTAATCCAAATACTGAGTTCAAGTTAGACTGATTTAAGGTCATGATTCAAAGAATGATAGAATATATTCATATATTTTATCATTCATGAACACTATTCTATTCATGAATAGAATAGTAGATTGTTTAACTCACTCCCACTGTCTTTATCGAGCGATTCCCTGTAAAGCCATCCCCTGGGAGCCATTTCCCAACTCTAAAAATACCTTGTTTCTTTTTAAGAGGTCAGTCGTTATGTTGTGAGATAAACTTCCACCGGGGGGTTATGTAAGCCTGGGTTAGCTCACTCTTTGTCTCCAGTCTATGATTGGTCTGGAAGGCTGGTTTTTATGACATGCAGGTGGTTTCACTGCCAGAAAGTGCGCGGTGCTTACTCTGAACACTGAGGCAGAGCTGCCTTCAAAGGGTTAACGGCACTAATGACAGAGAGCAGTGTGGCTCACCACGCAGTGTTTCTAAGAGACAATGCTCTCTGGTTGACCTGCGGCTCTCACCGAGCAGGTAGAAGCACGGCAGAAAAACATACACCCACCAGGGATCGCTTTTCAATTTCAACCTGATTCAACCTGAGCTGCCGTTCCTCCCTCCCCTGATGTCTCACTTTGTTTTCGCGTTTCGCGGTTACAAAAGGTTTTATGCCATCACTGCTTGTGTTTGTCTTACTCAAAGGAAAAGCAGTGGTTTGAAAGTGCACACATAATGCTCAGTTTAGCTTTAAACACCTGTTGAAACCTCATTTATTGTCTGACCAAATCCATCCTCCTCTGTACGCTCACTGTTTTGGTTTTTGGTCACAAAACTGCAGTTGCTGCGTATCCTCAGATCTTGTGTGAGCTTCCAAGTTAAACCGTACCCCTTTGAGGAGCTGCTGGTCTGTGTAATCTGCTGGAACATTGAAGATGTTTGACGCGGGATGACATCAGCCAATGTGTATCGTGTTGAGCCCTCAGATCGGTCAGTTAAACAATCGAGACAGGAGCTCGTTCAAAGGAGGTTGCTCTAATTTAATCTGAGGGATGAAAAACCTTATCATAACTTATGATAATTTATCATGTTTGGTTGTCTGCCCTGTGAAGTTGAAGGAGCTCAGAAGATGTTTGTACTCTACCCTCACTTAACCCTCACGCCATCATATTCATCAGGGTTATGTCATCCGTCTGAGGATAACATCACACCTGTAGTATCACATGGATGCAGAGTCGATGACATCATCCACGGGTGTCTGAGGCAATGTGTTTGTGTTGCCACTCTGAAGCCAGGAGGGTGGAGCTGAAGAGAGACTGGTTGGCTGAGGCTCCTGTCAAACATACTGTATATGCATCACATATTCTACATCTCTTTTAAGAATCAGCATAGAATAAAAAAACCCCCATCTAATTAAAAATAATAATAATTCAAACTGAAGTTTGAATTTGCCACATCTTTTTGTACAGAAATTTGAATGAACTGTAATGATTCTACTTTTCCATTTTTAAAAAGATATTTAAACAGTTTTTGGTCATATGTGGAAACGCTGTCTTGTCTGACCTCTTTGAAAATCAAAATTACTGGCCGAACGGCCACACTTGAAGATGGTGCAAAAAGCCAGCCATCATAGAGAGCGGGGAAATGCAATATCATTAAAATAGGGGGATAATGGTGCATATTTTGTTTTGGTTTCATAATGGTGTCTGTGTCTTTTGTAGGACAATCATTTGTGTAAAGAGTGAAAAAAAAAATCAACCATTAGTGTTATAAGCTGTTTGTCCTGTCATTACATTCAACATTTGGTAAGACCTGTTGTGCTGTTAAGGTTGTATTCCACTCAGAAAGTGGATGCTAGCTAGCCTAGCTTGCTAGCATTAGCAATTTTCCCACTAGACATTGATTTTTGGTAATGCTTTTCAACGCATGCTGAGTCAAGTGCTGATAGTCCTGTATTTCAAATCGCAAAGCATGTAAAGCATTATGGCGAACCAATTAAATTTCAGTAATGACATCGTAAGATGGTGATAAAATTCACGCACCTTGGTAAGCAGTTCTGGAAAATAATATAATAATTAATAATAATAACTAGAAAATTCCTACAGAAATTTTAACTGTGTGCCTGCCATGCTGCTTAGTCAGTGTGTGTGTGTGTGTGTGTG